>PVKU01007175.1:0-91715 GCA_004027475.1 Anoura caudifer
CAACAGGGGAGTGGGAGGAGGAGAGAGGGGGAAAAGCTACAGAGAATAAGTAGCATAGATGGTGGGTAGAAAATAGACAGGGGGAGGGCAAGAATAGTGTGGGAAAAGTAGAAGCTAAAGAACTTATGACACATAGACATGAACTAAAGGGGGGAAATGGGGGTGGCAGGGGGTGTGCAGGGTGGAGGGGAATGATGGGGGAGAAATGGGACAACTGTAATAGCATAATCAATAAAATATAATTTAAAAAATAAAAAGGAAAAAAGTCAGATTTAGCCCATAAATTTTTAGCAAAACTCTCTTCCTTTGTATAGGCATCAGAGACAACTAAGAAAGCTGAAGACAATTTATTTTTCAGGTTCACAATTCTAAACAAGTGTCTGAGCTCTATGAGATCCTTAGATGGTAGATAAATGAGTTTTATCACAAAGATGACCTTTATAAAAAGTGAGAAATTTATCTAGTACTACATAAAACATTAGTCCCATGGTCACCAATGGCTGCAG
The DNA here is from genome assembly GCA_004027475.1 of Anoura caudifer. Taxonomy (NCBI): domain Eukaryota; kingdom Metazoa; phylum Chordata; class Mammalia; order Chiroptera; family Phyllostomidae; genus Anoura; species Anoura caudifer. Next base: position 507 of record PVKU01007175.1, read on the forward strand.
CTATTTCTCTACATTGAAAGGGTCCCTTCCAACAAAAGCAGGACATAGGCCCTGAGGGGTTATGATTAGGGCGTTCTGAAGAGATCTCAAAGTCCACACAAAGGATTGTTAATTTTAAAGTGATTGTTATAAAATTACAGTATTAACTTTGACATTTATCCACCATTGCAGTCTGGGCTCAGTAAGGAGATACAAAACTCCACAATAGCTTAAACAAAGGTCATTTAATGTAAAGAATAATTATTTCCAATAAAAGGGTAACTATGATATATAAGGAAACTCTGCCCCTAGGTCTAGCCGCCCAGCCTGAGCTGCTCAGCAGTTTCTGGGCAAGCAACAGGCCACTTTAGAACGCAGACAATCAATAGCTCATGGTGTACAAGCATGCAATGGAAGTCCTGGTGCCGATAGCAACAGGACACATTCAAAATGCACAGGCCACATGGGGAGTAGCTGTGAGCAGGCTGCAAGATTCTTCCAGAGAGAGTTCAGGCACAGGAGGCTTGGACAGGAGGCCCTTAGATCGCACTCTCTGTAGAGCCTCTCATTTCAGTGCTCAAGGATGGGGAACGGTTATAATCTCTAGGCCAATGCTGCAAGATCCATAGAGACCACCTTCTGGGCTTCTGCTGAGACAGTGCTCAATGGCTGTTCTCAGGCTCACACTCTCTCTTCCTCTTCAGCACCTCCTGTGTAAGGAGGAACACCATTTACACCTACAACACCTAACAACAAAAATATCACTTACTTTTCCTAATTCAAATTTAAATGGTAATCTGGGAACCATAAAAATAACATGTCTCATAACATTTTAGCATCCGTCAGAGTTAAAACCTTTTAAACCAAAGCCATATAAACAAAATCAGAGAACGCTTAGTCATACATAAATTTCATAAGCATATAATTAGTATGCTGGATATTTGAGACTATTAATTTGAGGAGGCTTAAGCGTTGCCATTCAAATTGATTGCTGTGTTGATTTTATAGTTTTCTATTGTATTTCTATTTATACTTTTATCTAATTGTTTTCTTCCTTCCACTTTTTTTGGATTAAATTTATAAATTTTTAGCTCTTAAGGTACACTCTCAGTAGCCTAGATCACTGATCTCAAACCTCTCTTCTTTTTCTTCTAAACGTTATGTTTTATTGTTGTTCAAGTACAGTTGTCTCCATTTTTCCCCCTCTACTCTCCCCACCCCAGCCATCCCCACTTCCCACCCTTGATCTTACCCACTGTGGTTTTGTCCATGTGTCCTTTATAGATGTTCCTGACAACCCTTCCCCCTTCCCCCCATTATCCCCTCCCACCTCCCCTCTGGTTACTGTCAGTTTGTTCTTAATTTCAATGTCTCTGGTTATATTTTGTTTGCTTGTTCGTTTTGTTGATTAGGTTCCACTTCTAGGTGAGATCATATCGTATTTGTCCCTCACCACCTGGCTTATTTCACTTAGCATAATGCTCTCCAGTTCCACCCATGCTGTCACAAAGGGTAGGAGCTCCTTCTTTCTTTCTGCTACATAGTGTTCCATCATGTAAATGTACCATAGTGTTTGATCCATTCATTTCCTGGTGGGCACTTAGGTTGCTTCCAGCACTTGACTATTGTAAATTGTGCTGCTATGAACATTGGGGTGCATACAAACCTCTCTTCTAATAAAAGTAGTAAAGCACAAATTTTTCTCAAAATATTGCTTTTCTGCAACCTATACATTTTTGAATAGTTTATTTTTATTGTATTTTTTCCATTACCATTTAGCCCCTCTAAACTCTCTTCAACCTCCACCCATGACCCTCCCCTGGTAATCAGCACACTGCTGTCCATGTCCATGAGTCTTTTTTCCTTCTTGCTCGATCCTTCCACTGCTCAAACCCCACCCTAGAGCTGTCATCCTGTTCTCTATTGATGAGTCTTTCTCTATTTTGCTTGTTAGTTCAATTTGTTCATTAGATTCTACATATGAGTGATATCATACAGTGCTTATCTTTCTCTGACTGACTTATTTCACTCAGCATAATGTTCTCCAGGTCCATCCATGCTGTTGCAAAGGTAAAATTTTCTTCTTTTTTACAGCCAAGTAGTACTCCATTGTGTAAATGTACCATAGCTGTTTTATCCACTCATCTACTAATGGACACTTGGGCTGTTTCCAAATCTTGCTATTGTGAAAAATGCTACAAATTTTAATAGGTTTTTAAAATTTTTATTATGTTTCAAATATTTTCTAACTTCCATTACAATTTTGCCTTTGACTCATGAGTTGTTTAGAAGTATTATATGAAGTTTCCAACTATTTGGGTTTTTTCAGATTTTTTTTAAATTTATTTCTAATTTAACTTTATGTTCTCAGAGAACATTCTCTGAGTGATCTTCATTCTTTTAAATTATTGAGGCTTTTATGGCTAAGTATATGGTCTATCTTGGTTAATGTTCCAGGTACAATTGAAAATGATATGTACTCTGCAGTTGCTGGGTGTAGTGTTCTATAAATGTTAATTAGGTTAAATTGGTTGATAATGTAATTCAAGTAGTCCACCTACTTACTGAGTGTGTCTACTTGTTCTATTACCAATAGAGGAGTTTTGAAATTACCAGCTTTAATTGTGGATGTATCTACTCCTTTCAAGCTTATCAGGATTTGCTTCATGTGTTCTAAAGTTTTTATATTTTGTGTATATACATTTAAGCTTATAATGTTTCTTGTCCCATTTACTCTATTATCATTGGGAAATCTCACCTTAATATTTGGTAATATTTCCTGTACCAAAGTCACCTTTGTCTGATATTTATATAGGCAATTCAGCTTTCTTATTATTAGAGTTTGCATAGTATATTCTCCCCCATCTTTCCCTTTAAATCATCTGTGTCTTTATAATTAAAATGTGTTTCTCACAGAGCAAACTTAATTGGAAATTGCTTTGTTTTATCCATTCTGAAAATTACTGCCTTAAAATTGGCATGTTTAATTCATTTATATTTAATACAATTATTGATATAGTTCCATTAACTCTACCTTGCAATCAGTTTCCTATTTATCTCTCAGGGGTTTTCTTTCCTATTCTTTTCATTTCTTTTCTTTTTCTTCCATCAGTTAGATTGAGTATTTTTTTATTTTAAATGATATCTCTCTTCCTGGGTTAACTTTCAATTATTTTTTATAGGGCATTCTATTGGGTAAATATGCATCTTTAACTTATCAGTGTTTCAAGCTTATTATTTTTGCAATTATTGTCATAAAATTTACTTCTCCCTAAACTATAAGCCCCATACATATTTTTATTATTTTGCTTCAGATATATAATGATTTTTCAAAGTAATTTAAAAAATGCAATAAAATTTATTACATTTAATAGCATGGTTACCATTTGTACAGACCTCATTTTGTATAAATCTGTCTGTTTTAGCCCTCTTTCTTTTTTAATTCCTGAATTCTCCATAGAATTTCCTGAGTTCCTAATTTGGCCACTCCATTCTGAATGACCATATCCAAGGGTCTCTCAGCCTTTTTCCAGTTCTGGTAATGTTTTTGGTTTGAAAATCCTTCATGATTATTTTCTCCCATTTTTATTCTCTGCATGGCCCTGTGGAATCTTACCCTACACATATGCAATTTAGTACTCAGAGACTCAAAGAGAAACCTATGCAGATTTCTGGAGTTCTTTTTTCTGCATAGTTTAAACAAATACTGAAGCCAAACTCCTTCCAAAATGAATTCTAAAAATCTTAGATTTATTTAAATATAATACCCACCTAATTTTATATATATAATATATATATAACTTTTCTTTGTCATTTTTTCCTATCTAATTTTTATGACATCAGAAAAAAAGCACAGCTTTGAGTTAGGAGAATATGGCAGTAATTCAGGTGATAAACAACAATGTCTTAGAGTAGTGGCAACAGCCGTGACAGCGATGACAGTGGTGGAGAGGAGAAGTGGTTTGGTTTGGAGTGTTATCGTGAAGGCATTGTATAATGAATTTGTTTCTGGACTAGGTCTGGAGTATTATAGAAAGAGGGGAGACAAGGCTGACTCCAAACTTTAGAAATTATTAACTGTCAGATTTACATTGTCACCCACTAAGGGAAAGCATCACAGGAGGAGTCAAGTTAGGCCTGTAGAAACCATGAGTTTAATTCTGGAGAATTTAAGTTTAATAAATCAATTCCACATGTAAGTGGGAATATCTAAAATTGGATAGGTGAAGCTAGAATTCAGGAGAAAAGGTCAGCACTGGAAACAAAAATTTGAAAGCTGTCAACATGTGCATAGAATTTAAGGACATGAGACGGGATACAATCAACTGGTATAGTTTATGTAGATACACCAAAAAGTGGTCTCAGGGAATCCTCAGCCTTGGCAATATTTAGAGAGTGGAGGGAAAAGTGGATCTAGCAAAGTAGACAGAGTAGCCAGCTACCAGCTACGTAAGAGAAAAAGTGAGAGTAGCGTCCTGTAAGACATCTGAGGAAAGTATTTCAAAAGAATAAAATGGGTCAAATACCATCAACAGCTGAAGTACTTTCAGGTGAAGTGGCCATTGGATCTGTTACTTCTAGAGTTTATAGATGACAAATGAAAAGGTATATTTCAGTGGAGCAAAATGACAAAAGTATAACCGGAATTGATTTAAAAGGAAATGCAAATGGAAGATGTGGAGTCAGCTAACAATGACAACCCTTCTGAGGGGTTTTTCTGGAAAAGGAGCAAGAAGTAGACTGGAATCTCAGTAGATTGAGAAAAAACCCAATCAAAAGCCCTGGAATAATACGTGGTAAGAAATGGAATCCAGAGGAAAGGTGGGGAGAAAGAATTTAGGTAGCATTTTAATCATTCAATAGGAAAGAAGGAAATGGAAAGGCTGATACATTAAGTTGGTAAATTTGATGCTGAGGTGGACAATTTGTTATAATCAGTACTATTTTGCAATGCTAGGAGGGAAGAAGAGATAACTTGACTACTGGTTTTCAGAAGTACCAGATGAAGAAAGGAGATTCCTGCTAAATGCATGATCTGCAAAGGCCCAAAGCATAAAACATCACCACCTCCTCATTTCTACAAACACATACACTCAACTTAAAGACAATGTTGACTTTTTGTAAGAATTCTTAAATTTCCTTATGGTCTGAAATGACTGTCAAGTAACTTTGAAATAAAAAAGTTTTTAATCACTTTAAAATTTTAAAATTTGAAATGAAAATATCTTTTTAATATATTCATATGAGAAACAACTTTTCCATTCCATGCAAAATGTAATTAATGTAACTTAAGGTGCTTTAAAAACAATTACTAATCAGAATATAGAGCAATCACAAAGTGGAATGCTACATGATTGTAAATATTTATAAAGTTTTGAGGGAGGTAGAAAGGCCCTTTATCCCTGAATGGATTGATACAGAATAAAACAGGGGGATAAGGAATTCTCCAACTACCTATCCATATAATTTCTGAAGGCAAATTCAACAACTAAAGGAAAAGGGAAGAGAACACAGATATGCCCCATCAGTAATGAAAGTGAAACAGATGAGGCCCAGGGAGAACTACATGAAATAAAGGCTGTCTCCTGGATCCTCTCTCTAAGGATAGGAGAGTTAACATGAAGATTTGAGTCAAGATGAAAAATGATGAACAATCGTAACTAGGTATACATTGGATAGATTTTCTTTACTTTGATTCTGTTTAAAGGGAATAAATAATGATTTACAATATATTCAGAGTGTGGATTTTTGCTTCTAGCTTATAATTCCCAAAGGAATTCACTGATGATTACACTACAGCCTGCAAAGCAATCAGTTCTCTATTTGCTAGTTTCACTGGGATTTATTCTTTCTTGTTTGTTTGTTTTAACAAAAATTGTACCTTTCCAAGGTTTTTATTTTTTCATCATATATATCTGTAAGACATTCACTTCAGCATTTCCATTTATGAAATAATTGTTTTATGTGTGTGGTGAGCTACTCAAAGGTAAATAAAATTAAACACAGAGAATGCATTTTTATGAAAGCATATGTTCAGAGACTGGGAAATTAACAAGCTCCCTGAAGTAAACAAAACCTCTAGGATAACACAGGATGGGTTGGTCCCATATCACAACCAATGGAACAGGGGATTACAGGGTTTTCACCAGACACCAGTTGTAAAGAATAGTTATTTTCCAAAAATCATTCTCCATAAATCAGACATACTTAAAACAAAAAGGTTTTCCCTTGTCTAACCACATTTTAAAATAATTATCTACATATGCAATGAGAACAAGATTTGAACTATCCAGATAACTCTAGCCAGTAATAAATTTGCAGAAACAGTTTTATTGGGATAATTGCTTCCATTCTTGACTGCTTTTACATGATTGGAAACAAGATTTTTTAAATTACACTGCAAAACAGTGTGAAATAAATGATCAGGGCAACACCAACAATAACCTAAGTCTTTATTACGAGGCCACTCCGCAGTCTCACATTGTTGTACCCATGATCCTTTTATCGAATTTTCTAATCTTGTAAGACAGCTAGAAATATATTTCTTGTCTTTCAAATATTCTTTGTGCCTTTCAACAAAAATTTCCTAAAACAACAGTTAACAACCATTGCTGAAAAAATTAAGTCTGTTCATAATAAACGTCTACACTTATCATCAGATTAATTTTTGTTGTGTGGTTCATCTTGCTCCAAGTGTTGCTAGCTTGGATGGATCTAATATTGCTGGATTATTCAATGTGGCCTCACATACTCATCTGCTGGGAGAGGGAGGATGGAAAGTAGGCCTTGGCATTAATTTTTCAGTGGGGAACTTTGTTTTCCTTCAGGGGCCTCTTTCCTCCTTTATTATCTCTTATCCCCAGGGTTTCTCTCTCTTTATTTAGCTTTCTGGGAAGATCCAGGAATTCTTTGAATAAAAGCTGGTTTCCAAAAAATAAACTTGGGACTATAAGATCTCTTAACACAGCAGCCAAAATATGTACTATGTTACATCTATCATATTGCTCTTATCAAGTGAAATCAAGGTAAGCCCAGACTGAAGAGAAGAGAAAATAAGTCCTCTGCAATGTGGGAGAAATATTATGCACACACAGGAATTAAAAGAATTGCTGGCAGCCATCTTTGCAGGCAACCCCCGCAGTTCTTCTTTAGGCATTGAAGCTCTACTGTACTTTGCCACTTTTGTCTAAAAGCAAACTTGGGGGACTTCTTTATCATCTCTTACACATTTTGGCCAAACCCAGAAACTCTTCATACACTTCACATTTAGCTAACATGGTACATTTGGAGAGTTTTTGTTTCTCCAAATATGTATTTATTACAAAAACAAGTTCAAAACATGTATCTATGATTAATTAATGTTTTAACAGCAACCTTCAGTGTACATATTCTTGTTAACATCAGGCACCATGACAAAACATGACAGAGATGGAATAAGTAGTGAGATATTTGTAAGTGCAGAGTGCTTCCCCAAATTATTTGTATCCCGTTACAGAAATTTAGAATTATATCCTCCTAAGAGAAATAAAATTACTCAAACTGATGAGAATTTCAAGCCCTTCATCCAGAAGAAACATTTTGAATTATGTTCTGTGCAAAGCATATGTGCAGTATTATGCCAAATCCTCGGGATTACTGTCAGAAAAGGACATTGATAATGGAGAAGTACTCACTGAAGTAATCTCGGAAGTATGTGTTATGGGAAACTTGACATAGCATAAATCAGTCATCTTATTTATAGATGTGTGTGAACAGTAATACTTTGTATTGTTTCAGACTGAATCAGAAGAAATGGTAAAATTTTCAACAAGATGCACCTTTGCGCCTTTTCTTAAATTAAGAAATGAGGTTTGGACCAATAAAACAACAAAAAAATGGTTGTACTTCAGTCACAAGAGATACATACCCAATTCAATACATGACAAAGAGTAAGTACCTACTATAATTTTTTTAAATGAAATACTGAATGGCCAAGTAAAGGGTAAGGCAGAGAAATAATTCCTCAGTGAGCAGTAGGAAGAAATAAGAACTTTTGAAGTCCTTTCTAAGTCTGCAAACATAAAGGAGGCAGACTCCCTTTGAATCTTATCTAGAAAGGTTCAGCAATGAAAAAAACAACAATCATGTTATAAAACTACCAAATATTATGCCAGCCTGGATCACTGAGGAAATTATTAGCACAATTCCAGTGCAACAGCCATGAAAAGACATATTAGCGTAGTGATGGCATTTTATCTTACTGCCTATCACTTTAGTTCTTCTCATGATTTTTTCCTTAGATTGTTCATAAAAATGTGCGTGTCTTTTTATATTTTATTCAATTTCCATACTTATTAGAACTTATGTGTTATAGGCTAATGACCATATCCTTTTAATTTCCTTTGTATTAAACTCAAGTAGGCATTAAATAAATGCTAATTCTAGATTACTTCCAAGATGATTTATCTCCAGTGATGATTTGATTTTTTTCATAATATCATACATTAAGCCAATATCTCAAGCCTGGATAATAATAAGATACTATTATTATAAATGTATAAACTCATACACATTCATACACGTATATACACACAATACATAATGGTCCACATTACATGATGGTCCTCATTTACTATGCACGGGTTCCCTTTAGGTGGTTACCTTTTACAGACAACAAAGGAGCCAATGCCACTAATCACATCACAGAAGAAGGAGATTAGCAAATGAAAAGGGAAAGGTGGTTGAGCCAGTTACAGTCCACAGTGGGAAGTTTTAGCATGGATTTTAGGAAGTTACAATAAGCACTTGCTATTTCAATCCAGAGTGAGGGAGTTTCAGCAAAAGGCTCAAAGCAGTTTAGGTATATTGCAAACCTGATTTCCAGGAGAGAACCTATCTGTGGGCATGGGTCGTGGGCATGGATCCTGTGCAACTCCACGTGGGAGCTGGGCCCCTACCATACAGAAGGGTCTCCCACACCTAAATACAGTTCCACTTCATCATTAGGAAGTGATTCTTAGGAAAGGAGAGCAGAGAGCCTTTACTTTTAGGGGTGAGTTTTATAATTCTCGCCCACCATATAGTTAGGCAAGGATAACACTCTTTCTCAGATGCATGAAAATAAAACCAGTTATCAAGTTTTACCCACTCTGATGCTCATTAATTATGTAGATTTCAAACACTTTTTTAGTTAATATGGAAGTTTCTCTCTTCTCCCCTGTGAAAGAATAGCATTCCTAAATATACTTGACAGATCATTAACTAGCCATGTTATTGTCTTTATAAAAGTGATATTTATTTCACCCACCAATAATTTATCATTATTTTCAATAAATTCCCATTAAAATAATATTATTTTCTTAAAGTCAAAAATTTCAGAGCAGAATAAGAACATTTTTTACTGACTTTTTCATTTCTATTAAAACTGACACATTGATGTACATGAATTAAATAGTCAGTTATGGACCAGAAGAATCATAAATAGGACCTTAAATAATGTATGAGAAACACATTGAAAAAATCAATCAATTCATTTAAACATCATTTAAAGTATAACTTTGGATACTATAGTCAGGAATCAGAAAAAATAAAGGAGTTATCAAGTAATGTTCATACAGTGGTTAAGAACATGGACTCTGACATCCAACAAAGTAGCTCTGCTTCTTGACAATTATATAACCCTGAGCAAGTTCATGTCTTCGAGCTGTAGTTGCTTCAAACGTCAGTATGAAAAACAATGCTAAATTCTTGAGTAATTATATGCATTAAATGCAATAATAAATTGCTAACAATAGAATCTGGCAAATAGTAAGCTCTCAATACATGGTATATACAGAGTCCAGCAGGAGACACACCTGCTTGAGTGAGGTCGGTAGGGTGATAGTATGGGTATAATTATTTTTAGTTTAATTTGAACATTTCATCTAAAATGTCATATGGTATGCTTGCATGTGATACTATAATAGTATTATGAATTACATGCTTATGATTCTATAATAAAAATGTTGTAATAAAAGAGGGGTATCATTTGTGCTGGACCATATATACATATACATATATATCCATCATATATGTATATATAATGACTAATAATTAATCATTAATTCATGCAACAAATAAATACTGGCAAAATCTTGTACCAAAGATTAAGTTATACAGTTAGTCATAATAATAGGAGGATGAGACAAAGCCCTGTCCTTAAAATTATACAAGAATCATCAGGGACCCACAGAGTTAAGTGGATGAGCTACTAGGTGACAACTGTTATAACAGAGGTCTTCACAATGTCACCTTACTGTTACTGAGGAGGACAGGTGGATGAAAGACTACTAATTTAGGCTACTTCACCTGAGATAGTTTTTGTTTGACTTATCTAGATATAACATTTCTGTTTCACTTTATAGTCATAGCTAATAGCCTAATTTAATAAACTGTTTCAAAGGCACTTAGCTCCCCTCCTGAATTCTTAAGCCAGAGGTCAGTTCCAAGGTCATGGTGAGAAACTACCTATGGATTTCTGCCTGAATTTGAGACCTGGCCTTCCACCTCTATAAAAAGAGTGAAGTAAGGTTTTTTTGTTCCTTTTCCAGCCTACAGAGAAAATATTGTAGTAACCTCAGGAGCCAAAAGAAAAAAATGCCATTTTGTTCCTTTATTATGGGCAATCTTAATTTCAAATTTGAAAACAGACTGGAGGGGAAAAACTCTAGCTAAAATGACTTCAGGGAATATTGAGTAAAAAGTATATTTTACAGAAAATACTTAGTAATATGATACATAAATCATCACACTAAAACCCAAATTGGAAGTTGACTCAGGGGAAGTTACAAAGTTTAAAGCTTAGACAAGTAATAAATGAGGAAATCATCCTTATTACCTTACAGGGAGGTGTTTCATCAGGACAGAGGTTTTGTACAGAACTGATTTATTAATACATTTGAGCAAAAATGTACTAACAACCTTGTTAATAAAGATCATGCTATAACTATTTGCATGAATGCCATGTGTGCATTTGACTCTTGGACAGATATGCCATCAAAAAGCATGACCCAGTATTTGCCTAAGCAATAGAGAATCAAGGAAATTTTACACAGAGAAGCACCCATTTTCACTCTGCTAAAGAATGTTACTCAATGCCTATATTTCAGATTCAATGAGACTGAGCCAGGCAGCTGTGTTTCATGTCAAAATAAAAAGAACCATCATCTGTCTTTGTCAGCCAACCTCAAAATTTGAAAATTATGTTTTATTTTTGCCCCCAAAACACCATTTAGCTATTTGTCAAGCCTTGTCAAAGTTGACTCTCAATATATCTCTCATATTGATCCCTTCTTTTCCAGTCTCTCTGCAAAAATAAGAGTGCAAAGATCATGACCTTTTACCTATTATTAGCATAGTCTCCTAATTAATTTTTGTAACACCTTGGTTTCTCTTCTCCATTTCATTCTTCTCACAAATACAAGATTATTCTGTCTAAAATATTTCACTGATCACACAACTTACTTGATTCAAAGTCTTGAAAATTTCTCTCTGAGGGAAAATAGCTTAGATCTACCATATTTTATGCACAGATGAATTAATAATATATAAGCCTCCCATCATTTAATTCAGACAAAAATTTATTTCAAGAAACTACAGATACTAAAATATTTATTAACATGATGTTGTAAGCTGCACATATAGGATGGTAATAATTAACACACTATGACATCACCAATTCAGAGCTAATTAACGTTACTTGCATAAAAGAACTTTGGATAGTCTTTTGATATTGGGAAAACAGATAAAGGCAGAGTCATTTCAAAAAGGTTTAAAAATAAAATTAATTGATTTGAATTAATCACTATCAAATAAAAGAAAAAGAACCTTAATTTCTCTCCATAGCTCTTAATGTCCAAATGACCTCCTAACTGCTACGCTCTCATTACTTTCCATCCGCACCATGGCTCCTTTGAATTTTCTTCTCCCAGATGTAAATTTTAAGGAAAACACAGATCTGAAACTATATAGAAAGTAAGTATATGTTCATTTCTGACTGTTTTTGTCTTCATATTTTTCCTCTTACTCTTTACTGATATTTCTACTGCCAGTAGATTGGTCATTTGCACTCTTTTGTATAAAATTGATGGAGTTTTCATACACTCCACATAAAAAACCCTGATCTAGGTCTTCACCTAATCCTGGTGCTCTAAATGACATTACTGTCCTGGTGGAGAAAAAGGGAAGACCTACAGCTGGCCAAGCTTCCTAGAGGCACAGCTAGGCATTTCCAGGCTGGAGTAAATGCTCTTAACAAATGCTCTAACCTGGGTGCACGTTTATATAGCAGCCACTTGTGAGAATTAATAAACAGTCTTAACAGCCTGTGAATTTCCAAAATATCAAATCTAATGGTCCATGCTAGGAAGACTTAAAGACTTATATTCTTCGGAATCAATCATTCATTCATTTGACAAAAATATGAGGTCTGTCTAGAAGGTACCCAGCCATGTAATATGAAAAACAGGGACATTTATGGAAGAACATAGAAGATACAAGAAACAATGTATACAGGAAAATGGCCCCTGAGTCCCCTTCAAAGTAGGCACTTTGGGACTTCACACAGTTTTCCCAATCACCATCAGCTGCCCCATCATATTTTCCTGAATCTCATCGAAGGTCTGAAATCTCTTCCCTTTCGAAGGTGATTTTAGTTTTGGCAAAAGCCAGAAGTCATGGGGCACCAAATCTGGATTGTATTGGGGCTGAGTCACCAAAAGAACTGCATGAGATGTGCTACATAAGTGGGCATCTTGTCATGATGAAGCTGCCAATCACCAGTTGCCACAGCTGTGGCCTTCTGAATAATCCAAATAGTTTCCATGGAGGAATGTTCAAGCTTAATGCAAAATTTGATGTAGATTCACAGTTCTACTCGCTCAGTCATTTTGAATGTGACAGCCATATAACATACATGCTCACTCACAGGCATCTACCACCCTTGCCGTACAGTGAAATTGTCATTGTTCAAGCATTCCAGTCCACTCTTCCTGGCTGCCAGGATACACCAATGTCATGCAAACTGTTCTCATTATGTTAACAATGGCTGGGCTTTTTCTGGACAGACTTCGTATATTAAAAACAAAATAACCATAATAAAAATTGGAAATAAATAGTAACCAAATAGACATGATAAAATATGCCTTCACAAAGCATAAAATTAAGGAAGGAAGTCAGATAATGAAACTAGACTTTACCCCCACTGAATAGTGTTTTGATAGAAGTACAATATGCTATGGGCTAAAGAAGGAAGAAAAGGGTCAAATAGAAGAGGCACTAACCAAATCAAAGATGTTCAAGAAAGGCATGTGTAGGAAATACAATCTAAGTTGAAATTTAAACTAACCCACTAAACCTTGAAGGAAGCAGAGTATATCATAGAGCAGAAATAAAATAATAAAATGCTTACACCAATACAAATTCTACCTGTCACGAATTGACCCTTTCACTATCCTCCTGTATTTTATAGTTTTACAGTATCTGTGAAGCATTATTATGAGAAACAGAATAAGGATCAACCCTTTTGTCTAAAGTATAGTGGAACTTGAGTCATTTAATATAATGATATGATCCATGTTATACTATTTAAGGCCAAACATTTAACCATTCACCAGTGTTTCAAGGAGAAATAGAGAACAAATATCTACTATCAGGGGAATAGATCATACATGTGTAAATAGAGCTGTTTTGCTAAGCTATTGGTAGTCCCCTGTAACAGGATACGGCCAAGGGGACCCCAAATAAGGATTTTTAATGGAGTCCAGAACTCAGGGTGTCTAGGAAATATTAGAAAAAATATATAGGATGTTCTCACCCCCACAACTGGGGGTTCTCATCCCCCCTGAACTGGGGGATGGGACACATGGAGCAGGGTCATTGAAAGCTGTTTTGCATAGCAACAGTTTTGCAGCTAACATCTGCCATGGTCATTTAACATATGTATAACTTTTAACTGGTTTCTTGGATGTGTTAAATAGCTGTGGTCATTCTTTGAGCCAAGGAGATGGGAGTGACTTGAACCCAGGATGTAACTGGCAGGCAACTCCCCCTGGTTATAGGGCCTGCATGAGGGAGAAAGAGAAGGAAGATTGGGACACACATGACTTTGGAGTAGGTTGGGACCACACAACTTTGGGGTGCTCCCTTTTGCCATGTAGCTTAGGAAGCAGGAGAGACCTTGCTCGAAGGAAACTAGTGAAAGGACACTTGCTGGTGGGCCATGAAAGGTACCACATGGTTTTGGATTAACTGGAGATCGCGGTGATGACACAGCTGATGGTTGCAGGAACCAAGAGGCTTCCTGAGCCACAGACTTCTACTTCTTTTCCTGAGATACAGTACCCCAGACTGGGCCGAAGGAGAAGGAAGGACTGTGTGCGTTTAGGATTTTAAGGAAGATATTAAGTCATTACTCTAAGTCTGCATAACTTTTTGAATAAATAATTCCTTTCCTTTTCACCAATCTCTGGCATTTGAGAGACATCTTTCCCTGGAAGTGGGCAAGGTGAACCTATTATGGGGGAACCCCCAGAGTACAAGGGGGGTCCATTCAGTAACAGCATATCATTTATCCCCTGCTGGGTCTGTTCTGTAACACCCCATCTGAGTGAAAGCTTTGGCTCTGTATGACTACAAATTAAATAATTTAGCCCAATGTTTCAGAAAGGCTGGGGAATGTTTCATGATCAGAAATAGTAGTGACTACTGTTTTTCTTGACCTTAAATATCTGTGATGAGATTTCCACTAGAGTAAGCTTCTTAGCTTCTCTTCAACTAATGTCTCCACTCCCACAGAAACATACACACACATACGCACACACATTTCTTCTCATGGTAGAAGAAATTACTTGTGTGATAGTGAGTTAAGAGAAGTAACTGAGCATTTCAGCCCTGTCATTTCCTCTCTGTTAAAAGAGAGTACATTCTGGCATGTCCAGACCATGTGACAATCACTCCGTCTCTCTGAAGGATGACTGAGGTGGCATGGCTGTCTCCACAATATAGCCCAGGGACCAGAGCAAAAGGGACATGGGTAAGCATTTTTTCTTGAATGTTCAAGTAGGTTAAGGACAACGGAACTAGAAGCTGCTCAGCATTTATTCTGTGGCCTCTTATAAACCTTGAAAAGACTAGCATGAGTTAACAAATAAGGGATTTCTCTGAGTAGCTTGAATTCTCAAATTTTAAAACTGAAAAAAACCTTGCAAAATTTCTGGAGTATTATATGCTTTCTAAATTTAGGGCTCATTACTACCTATCCTTAGCAAAATGAACTTCTATTCATTCAAGCAACAAGTGTGTATTATAAATATTTATTATTTTTCTTATTGAATTCCTACTGTGTACTAATATTATTTTAAGCATTGGAGATAAAACAGTGAACAGATAGAAATCTTTATATGTGTATATGTGGGCATGAGTGGGTGTGCTAACATGGCACATTAGTGATGAACACTGAGGAAAAAAAGTGAAAAAAGGAAAGAGGATATAAAATGTCAGAGGTGGGAGATGAAGCGAGTGATGAACCTTGTAGACAAGGTTGGACTGGACATGAGAGCTCACAAGTAGGCTAAAATTTGAGACTGCTTTAAATTGAAGTTTTTAAAATATGTTTTAAATATTTAGAGGATTGTTTGAGTGTCATGTAGAAGAAGAGAAGAGAATGAAAGGGTTTATCTCACACTGTTATTCAAGGACATTTGTGTTAGCTCAAAGCTTTAGGTTCCCATCAATCAAACAAAAGTCCAATGGTTGCTGGAATCGTCCTGCCAGGAAGGCAATTCACATAAGATGCAAGCTCACTGTGCAGAATTGTCCTTTAAAGAGTTTTGGTAAAAACAGTTTTTTTCACCTCATTATCTTACCAACCATGTTGCATGGTCCTTTGTGAACAGAGGCTCCTGAGAGCTGACTGACTAGTTAATGGACTTCTCCATCTGGCTTCAGGTAAAAGTGGTGAGTCATGCCTGGTTCCAACTCCAAGTGAGGAATCACAAGGAGTTTCATGGATCTGGACTAGAACCAGGATCCAGAGAAGCCTGGCCTAAAAGAAAGGAAAAGCATTTACCAACTTCACAATTTAGGGCTGTGGCTATAAATATAATTCCAACCAAAATTATCGTTTTACATAGGATATCTCTAAATTGTTTTAAATGACCCTTTTCTCTCTCCTACTACTTCTTTCTCCATGAAATTCTAGAAAGTGCTCATTTATATCCTATCTTTTATAGACACACACCCTGTTTATTTACTGCCAATGTGTTTATTTGCTGCTAACTGGAAAGAATTATAATGATGATGGCTTCCAGCTTCCTGTTTCTTATGTAAATATTCAATTAGAGCTGACTAAAGGAACCTCTCATATTCTCCTACACATTTTTCCATGAAAAGTTTGGTAGTTTAGGCTCTCCTGCTATCATACTTATCAAATTGGATTTTTTTTATGTCTGCCTTCATGTTCACAGCAATTTCTTGGCTTCTTTTGTAAATTTGCCAAAATCTTAATTGCATTTGCAAAAGCAATCAAATTAAATGCTTAAAGGAATATACCCAAAACAGAGGTTTGATGAAAGGAAAATATAAAACATAATGAACTAGAGAGAGGAACAACTAAGGCTCATTTTATTATTTTTTGACATTTCCAACTATTACCTCATTAATATGGACAAAGGACTTTGGTTGTCTGCAGAAAAAAATTAAAAATTATCACTTTCTAAAATTAAAACTTTTAAAGTAATCCTTTATCTAGTTGATTCAAATCTCAGTACCTGAGTGTTCATGCCTGAGCAATTAACAAGGTAGCCTATTCAGTTGTGGAGAGCCTAAAAAAAGTTCCAAAAAAAAGTAAAACGTAATAAATTAAAAATTTTTAATATTAAATAAATCTTTCTTGTTTTTTTCTTTGTAAAGTTTTTGCACTTCATATCTACTTATAATATATTTTGTAATATTACCTTTCAAGTATAAAGAACGTTTACTAAAAATAGATACAGCTTTATAAAAACATGAATATTATTCTAAAAAGCCACTCTAAGAATCATCTTCTCTGTCTTAAAGCAATGAAACTGGGTTTAATCAGAGTAGAGAGGTCCTACATAATTCTTGCCAGTAGAATAACTAGTTGATAACAAAGCACCTAACAAAAGCAGCAAAGAAATGAAAAATATCGAGCCTCTATGCTCCAAGTTGACAAGATATATTTGTATAAGAATAAGCATTCTTAACAGATGTTTTAGAGGCTTAACATGCTAATGAAAAATAATATAACTTGGCCATAAAGTTGCATTCTAATTTTTGCCACTGTGTGACCTAAGGGAATTCAACTCCAAATATCTTTCCAGGAACTCAGACAAATGTAAAGACTAATAATATCTTTAATTTTTGTAAGTCATGCCACTACACTTATAGTTTAAGCAAAATAAATCTGACTATCCTTGTGGTAATCTAATGATTAATCATTAGTCATCACTTATTTTAGAGTTGAAGGGGTGAACCTTTAAACATCTCTATATGTGTAATAATTTAATTGTAGGTTATTTCTGTGATCGAAAGCTTTTAAACCAGTCAATCAATGAATCAGTTAAGATTGTATGTGTTGAAATTGACATAAGACTCCACCTAAACTAGCTTAACAGGGATAGTCCAGGTCAAGTTTCATCAAGTTTTACTTGAGACTCAATTTATGTGCAGCCAGCTACAAAGTGCTTCCCAGTAATTCTAACCTTCTAGAATTCGTGCTCTCCCTTAATGAACCAGGGCTTGTTTGTGTGATCAATAGAATACTGTAGTAATAGTCACATGGAAATTTCAAGACAGCATAGAAGATATCACCTTTCACACTAGCCTTGTGGATCACTAATGTTGGGGGAAACCTGCCACTATTTTGTGAGGAAACTCAAGACATCTTGTGGGAAAGACCATCTCTTAGTAAACTGAGACTTTTTATACCAGCCTGTACCAACTCACTATCCTCAGAGGCAAATCCTGCAGCTTCAGTTAAACCTTCAAATGACTACAAGACTGGCCACAGCATGACCATAACTGCAGCCTCATGAGAGGCTCTCTAGACAAAACAACCCAGACCCGCCACTCATTAATTCCTTACCCACAAAACTGTGAGAGATATTACACAATCGTTGTTGTCTAAAGCCATTCATTCTTCAAATAATATGTTATGTAACGATGGATAACTAGTAAACTCTGCCACCAAAGACAAGTCTGTGCACATGTCTTTGCTTCACCTATTCATATTGGCTTCAGTGTCAGGCTTCAAATAGTCTAGGATACCCGCTAGCAACTTGGCAGGGGTGAGATACGAAATTCAAGGGTGTGATAAAGAAGGTCATGAGGATCATTGTAAAATTTGGCTTTTGACTATTAGTAAGATGGGAAGCCATTGAAGGGATTTGAGCGAAGAACCATTTTATCTGTCCTTCATTTTAAAAGCATCATCCTAGGTTCTATGTAAAGAAGTCTATGGCAAACATCAGGCCTAAAGACGATGGCACTCTCTTTTTCTGGAGCCAACAGTACCTTCCTCCATTAGGCGCGTCTTTTTTGCCTCCCTGTCTCCTAAGTTCTCAGGGTCCTGGAGAGACTTGCAACCAGGGAGCAGCAGGCAGCGGCAGCTCCTTTTGGGCTCCCCTCTTGAACCTGTCTCCAAGAGCCTATTTTTTCTGACTTTTCAGTCAGTGAGCTAACAAGCCAAGCACTGGCTTGCTTCTGTCACTATGACCGACATTCACTTCTCAGTGAGTCCAGGCAGACCAGCATGGCTCATTTCTTACCTGTAACATTTCTAGAGAGCCATTGCAGCCCTGCCTAGGTTCTCTCCTGTTGCTTCTCCTACCCGAAGCCCTTTCTTTGTTTCATTGTTTCACTGCCCCCAGATTTAATAAACTTATTTGCCAAATTAAAAAAAAGGATAAATATGATGTACAAGGCAAGAGTGATAGAGAGGGTGAGAGGTCATCAAAGTCACACACTTACTACTTGCAATACCATTGGCAAGTTACTGAACTCTCCGAATAGGTAACATGTTTTCTACATGGAAACTGGGGGCAGTACTACATTCTCACAGCATATTACCCAGTATTATACAAAAGAAGAATGGAACACACTCAATCAGACTTGCCCCCAGTCCCAACTCGTCACGAACTCTTAATGGAAAAATACATGCATAGAACAGGGACAGTAGAACTCATATGAGGCTGTAAATCATGGGATGAGGCTGACTTGAGAAATATTTAGAAAATTCTTTTTGTATGTTAACACTTTTATTAAAATTTGGGAAACAATAGTACACAGCAAAAATAGCACAAAGTGAGATTTCTTAATTCTATAGAATTTCTCCACTGGAGTAACTATGAAATAAAAGAAAATTAAGTTGTGCCACCTTTATATCCCTCAAAATAATGTCTTATCAATAAATTTTATTGAAATCTGCTAAATCATTGGAAATGGAGGTGGTTGATCTTCACCAGTATAGTTCAGAACATTAGCAGAGGTCAGTGTAGACATAGATAACCAGTACGATTCCTGAATCAGAAGATCAAAGATAGAGCCCCAAGGATCTCCTGGATGAAACAAGCTTTGGTCCCATCAATGTGCTAAAAGTGGGGTCTTGAACAATGAGCCAGGGCCCTCTAACTTTGTGGAGAAGAGTGCTATAAAAAATAAGGTAGAGCTCGACACTGACCACTCAATGTTTTCCAGTACATACAGTTGTAAGCAATTTTAGGTTATAAAATATTAAGGTATTTGGGAACATCAGAAAAAAATGAAGTGATAAATCATTTTCAAAATATTCCTAATGAGGGTCAATCCACTGATACTCTAATCCACTTGCAGTGTTTCTAATGGATTTGGTGTGTAGTGAGCAAAGTCAGCAAGGAGCTGTCATCTGAACATTTTAGCCTTTCCTACCTTTCCAAACATAAAACCAAACCCACATAAAGATATATGTCAAATAATACAAAATATAATCCAAAATATACTTATTTATATAATTAAAACAAAGACAATACTTGAAAAACATGCATAATCCCTTTAAAATATATTTATATTTTGGATATATACAGTTGGATAAGGAATGAAATACAAATAATATAATACTAAACCTGAGAAAGAAATTAGCATACCAAATTGCAGACAGTTATTTACTTTTATTAATGTTCAGTTTTCTGTGTTGCTTTTAATATGTTGTTACATTATATCCAATGTATATAATTGTAACCCATCTTTACCTTCTATAGGACAGCACTGTTTTATATCTGTACTGTAAGGGGTGTGTGTTTGTTTAACAGAGTGTTTGCATGGCTCAATATTATACCTGCACAGTCTTGAAATAAGATGTGATTATTGTCCTGAAGAATCTGACAGCAAGGTCAGGTTATGAAAAAGCCTGGCTCTCTGTGTAATGACTTCACATGACACATTAAATAAGCAAGTGGGGACAAGAAGAGCTTCTACTTAAGTGTGTATGTCTTTAAACAGGCAGGAAATTTTCCCAGAAGTCATATGACCAACGAAGTGGCAGACACTAATATGAGCATCATACACTTCAGGAAACATGATCATATGGCAAATAATGCCCACCTTCTTTAATGACAGCAGAGGTGATTTTTGTTCCTTACCACTCAGAAAGTTTTGCGTAAAATTTCCCTTAGGTAAAGACAATTTTTAATAACACACAATTAAAAGTGTTATTCTGCTGGTAAAAGTGTGTGAATGAAGCTGATAGTAATGTTATGATAAGATTTTGCTTAAACACACTTTATGTGTATATAAAATATATCACTAATGAAATCTTTACATTATGGCTTTTTGTATAATTGTATGCAAGTTAAATGTCTTCATAGGATAGCTGTTACACCATCTACAAAAGTGCAGTTGTCATGCTTTCTGTTCATCCTGAGTTAAACCACTTACATTTTCAGTAAATGTTTTACTCCACCCATGCAAATCTTATCTGATGACAAGATAGAGTAGCTTTTCAGTTTATCTTGTGTGTTTAATTAGCCTGGAGGTAAAGAGGAGGTGCTTAGTCCTACCCTAGCCAGTGACTGTCTCACAGAAGGAGTGGCTAAATGTCTACCTCTTTGTGGCATGGATTCCACATGTGAAATGCCTGGTGGTGGGCTGTTTATTCCTTAGACGCAAGCTGTTTGACACCGTGGTCACTTCCCACATGCGGTTCCTGAGCATTTGAGATGTGCTAGTCCAAACTGAAATGTGTTGTAAGGGTAAAATGCACACTAGATTTCAAAGACTTAGTACAAAATATAAAGGCAAAATATATCAGTCATAAGGTTGTGTTGATTATCTTCTGAAATGATAATATTTTATACATGTTAGGATAAATTCATCAGAATATAAGGTTATTTTTACCTTGTTTTTTTTTTGTGTGTGTTTTTTGTTTGTTTTTATTCTTTTAATGTGACTACTAGAAAACGTGGAATCCAACATTTGGACCCCTTTAGCTCCTCCTGCTGTGCTGCTGTTTGACAGCACTGCTCCCGTTTTCCCCACACTCTTCCGGGCACCACAGCTTTTCAAGGTTTTCCAGTTCAAAGGGCAAAGTACATTTAAATCCAACTACCAAGTAACAACTTTCTTATTTCTCGTCTAGCTTCTGAGCTGGAATTAGTTTGAAGATGCAATGCAAGGAAATCTATCTTCAGATTTGTTCCTTTAATAAGAATCAGTTAATCAATTTATTCTTCTGGGAGGGTCAGGGACTGGTTATTGCTTGTCAATGCCACCAGTTGATCTATGGAAGATCCGTCTTTACCAATGTGTATTCCTGCTTAATATAGTGACAAAGTTAATTTCCACCTTATAAAGCCTCCAAGAACCTCTATACTTCTTTTCTGTCTTCATTCATTTAAAGTACCCACAATCCATTTGAGCAACACTCTTCTCCACACCCAGCCTTTAACAGAAATTGCAGAGTTCTGCTGTTGGTCAGCACTAACATTTTCCTCAAACTTAAATGACCATTCATTTGCTCGGCACCATTCTGCATCCCTTTGGCGCATACATCCATTTCTCAGACGACCGGTCGGAACCATGGAGTGTCAAATTCTACCTTTAATGCTGAATTAAAGCAAATGTCTTAATTGTAACTCTCTTTGTAATTCTGAAGTCCTGAATTAATACTTCAATATTTATATCAAAAAAGAACACCAGAAATGTATGTTTTCTATTTTGTATTTACTCATTTTATGAGAATCAATTTGCATACATTTGAGATGTATTTTTCTTTTCAGTTTTTTAAAATCATCTTTTTCACCTACATATCGAGCATATGGCATCTAATTTCATACAGGAAGTTGGCTTGTTTTTCTATTCTCATTTTACCATGTACTCCCTAGAGTTGTCATGTCAGCAATTCCTGACAGAAAAAGAAACAAATATTTCTACCACTCTGATGTAACTAAGCAAAGGCAATGCTTCCACTCTGGTTCCCAGAACCTCTAAAAAGCAAGGCACGAAGAATTATAGAAAATACTGACTTTGTCAATGGTGAAGTACTCTAGCTCTTCCTTGTTTGACTACAAAATCCTGTGGCATTTTATCAAAATATCTTATAAGACTATAATGAGAAGTATACAAAATTGTCTTTCATAAAAGGAGATATAAAAGGAAAAAATAAACATGTTTCCCAAGTTTATTTACTTTCTTTGCCTCTTTTTTTATAAAGAATAAGCCATTGGTAGAAAAATGATCAAGAATGCAACAAACAGCCTGTCTATTCACAATATAGCAATGAGCAAATCCTCAAAAGTATAAAAGGCAGGAAGAACTTTACAAAACCTCAATGGATTTGCTTTAAGAACACAAGACAGACACTGAGGAGATTTAAGTCACTTGACATAATGGAACAGAAACAGGATTTTTTTAAGCCACAGAGAATCAAACTTAAAAAATGAAATATTAAATAGCATGAGAATATTTATTTATTTTATAACTATTTTATTTGTTTATTTGCAGCACAGTAAAACAAATGGTACAATTTGGAAATTCAGTGGCACAAAGTACACTGCCATAACTTGAAGGACATTATAGTTTTTAAAAAAAGGATATAAAAAGGAAAAACAATTCCATTTCAAAACACTGCATTACATAATTTTACCTGCCCGAACAGACTATTTACAAATATTAGGTCAATAAACTGCCAACATCCATATAATGGTAGCTTTCTTACTAAAAATGCAAAAATTTAAAATATAGGTATCTAAAAAAGAAAAGACAAAAACAAACTGGAATGAAAGCCTAGATATCATATCTAAAATTGAGGATTTTCATTTGGGCCTTCATACTCTTCTCTCCCTCTACCATTTCCTGCTGGAGAATGTTTTAAAATGACAAAAGGGGGCAAGTATATAATTAACATTATTAAACATTGAGTGAGCTATCTTTTGTTTTATATTTTTGTAAAAACTAAAGGGATAAATAAGTAAAGCATTGGTGTCATATGCACCAGATATTTTTTGAAAAACCTATATAATGAAATAATTATAAGCACACTCATCATAGCTAATACTTGCAGTCTGTATGATGTGTTGCCATCTTACTATGCAACGTCTGAGTTACACCTCAGAAACTAAGACATTTTTCTCATTTTGCAGATAAGGAACTTTAGACATAAAGAGTTTAGATGACTTGTCCAAGGCCACCCAACTAATAAGTGGCAGGATCAGGATTTAAATTTAGGAAGTCAGCCTCCAGAACTCAACCTCTTTAGCACCATGATGTACTGATGAATTAGAATCGGTATTTTATTTTTATATCCTATGCCTTATATAACTTAAAACATACTTTAAAAGATAAAGTATCAAGAAAATGATCTCTAGAGTGTTAGACTCAGTATTTTAGAGGAAACCTCATTCTTAAAAACTATCTGCTATAACTATAGATTTTACATATTAGTATAGTTGCCCAGGAAAGTTAATGACTTAGATCAAAGGTTATTTTTATTTTGCAAGTATGGGCCAAAGTTCACATGAGATTCTCTCATACTTGAGAGAATCTTAAATTACACACTAACACTCAATAAAATTCTAATGGAAAGGCACAGAAAAAAACTGCTGCAGTCCAGCTACAGCAGGATCGAGGGGGTCCTGAAGGTGGGTAAGGCGTTGGCGCGTGGAGATCAGGCAACGACACACCTCAGAGGATGGTGAAGCACTGATTCGTTTATTACAAGTACAAGTGGATTTTTATATTTTCTTTTTTTGGCATAGCTCAACATCCGCAGGTGCATAGCATGATCAGTTAAGCAGAAAAAATCAATACAAAAGTAACCAGGAACAGTACAAAAGTTCCCAAAGATTCAATTATATTAAACAAAGATTATTTTGACCAGGAGACCCATAAATCAGATGATTAGAATTTCTCAGAATTTGTTCATAGGGCAAAAGTATATGGTAGATTGAGCAGAGGCAATAAGGCCTTTGTGATGTCCAACTTAGCTATCTATCTTTTCTGTCTGAAATGTTTCTCTGTGTACTATAAACTTTAACTTCATAGTAACTGTTTCTACCTGTTTAATAGCTAACCAGCTTTTCTTATTTCTAAGGCTGTCTAATTGATATATATTCCTATTCAAGGTAAAGGAGGGGCTGTTACTCTAACAACTTTTAGACATTCAGGGACTTTCTATTATTTTGTATAACTTCATTGGAATTATACTAATCAATGAACCTAAAATACAAATGTCTAACAATCCCACCACCTTTTGACCACCAAAACAAACATGTAAGGAGAGATGGACAAGAAATCTAGCTATAGTTGTTAATTCAGGAAGTCTAACTTATTATTTTATTTTTTATTTCTTGAACACTAAGGAGGCCTGGACCTCTTAAGTCTCTCAAACCAGGGTAATTTAAATAAGCCAACATGTTTTCTCTTATGGTTAACAATTATATTGCCCTGGCTGTCATACACCCCTGTATAAGGGAGAGGGGAATCTGTGGTTATCTTCTCATCCTTTCAGGCAGTTCCATGGGGAATACTGTCCCTTCCTTTTGGGTGGTACAGGAATGAGTAATTACAGTACAATGCCTATATTCAGTAGCAAAAGCAAAATAATTAAAATAAAACAGCCAATTGTTAACCCAATTTGGATGCCGCGTTCTCTTCCGGGGAGATGAATTCCTTGAACTCAAGTCCTCCATGTCCGGACCTTGTCAGAAAACATGGTTGGAAGAGGACGCAGCAAAAAACTAATAAAATGTACTTATTTATTTTTGTATATATTAATATGTAACATTATCTAATTCACTATCAATCAGATAGTGAATTAACGCTTTTTTATTTATGTTTTCACTTTTTCTGAAGTGGGTCTGTTTGCACATAATTGAATTAATCATAATTATTGGTTTCTCTATAGTCTATTTTATTGGTATATTGATGTGGTAGGCAGAATTCTAAGATGTCCTGCCCTTTGGTATAGGCACCCTGCCTAATCTGTCAGACAATGTCATGGAATTTTACTCTTGTGATTAGGTTATATGGTTTGGCACAATTAGCCTTGAGATAGGAGATTATCCAAGTGGGCCTAAACTAATTATATGTACCTCTTAAGAATCAGGAGTTTTTTCCAGCTGGTTGCAGAAGAGGAAGGAATTCAAAAGCCTGAGAGCCACTCAATGTGCCTTTGACAGAGTGAAGGGTCACAGAACGTAGGGAGCGAGCGTCTAAGAACTGAGAGGGCCCTCAGCTGACAGCCAGCAATCCTACAGCCACACAGAACTGAAGTCTACCAACAGCAAGAAGGACATTAAAAGCACAGTTTTCCCCAAAAGCCT
This sequence comes from Anoura caudifer, assembly GCA_004027475.1. Lineage (NCBI taxonomy): Eukaryota > Metazoa > Chordata > Mammalia > Chiroptera > Phyllostomidae > Anoura > Anoura caudifer. The sequence continues at coordinate 26,315 of PVKU01007175.1, forward strand.
GTACACAAGAACTTAGCCTAGAAAACACCGTGATTTTAGCCTACTGATACCCTGATGAGAGTATGCAACCACACTGGCACAAACTCCAAATCTAAATCACTGTTAGTTAACAAACAAACAGTTGTTTTTATGAGATACTAAGTTTGCTGTAATTTGTTAAACAGCCAGAAAAAAACTAATAAAATGTACTTATTTATTTTTGTATATATTAATATGTAACATTATCTATATGTAAATATATAATATGTTATATTTTATATTAATATAACAGACATCTATGAACTCACTACCCAAGCAAAAAACTAGATGGCTAAATATAAATAATCCTACCCATAGTGACTTCTCTTTGCTTACACCCTGACTCCTCTCCAATATCCCAATTTTTTATTAGTCCTTGCTTATTATTTTTATCAGAGATACATGTATAGGTATCTAAATTACATATTGCTTGAATAAATTGTTTAGTTTGGGATTATGTTAAACTTTACAAAGTGGGAATTATTATGGATGAAATCTTCCAAGGCTTATTTCACAAAAATTGCATTGTTAAAATTCATTCATATAACTTTATATAATCATACATTATTCAATTTCATAACTATATTACATCCTGCCTACTTCTTGATATGGACATTTGAGTTTTTTTTTACAATATTAAAAGACTACATTTCTTATGAGGGACTACGCATCTCTCTATGTACATGTATATGAAGTTCAACTCAGATGTGCCTAGAGAAAGAAGTGCTAGATTGTAGGAAATATAAATGGTCGATTAAGACCCTGCCGAACTGGTAAAGCAATGGAATTCCTTGTTCCACATTTTCTCCAACACTTAGTATTGTCGGACTTGTTATTTTTTGCCAATAGAATGACATCTCTTTGTTGTCTCTTTGTATTTTCATGATCACTAATAAGGTTTGAGTCTTTTATGATTTGGGACCAAATAGGTTTTCTCTTCTGTGAAATAATTTTCCGTGTATTTATCCACTTTTCTTTTGGATTGTTGATTTTCCTTATTAAGTTTTAAATTTCTTACATAGTCTCTATAATAATTTACCATTAGTTTATATGTTACAAACATGTTCCCCAATTTGTGGCTTTTCACTTTATCTATTAAACAAAAATTCTTATTTTTAAAATAGTCAAATGTTTCTATTATAAATAATGCTGCAATGAACACAAGGTGCATATATTCTTTAGAATTAGTGATTTTGATTTATTTGGACATATTTCCAGAAGTGGAATTGCTACATTATAAGATAGTTCCCCTTTTTAATGTTTTTGAGGAAGGTCCATGCTGTTTTCCACAGTGGCTGCACCAGTCTGCATTCCCACCAACAGTGCACAAGGGTTCCCTTTTCTCCACATCCTCACCAGCACTTGTTGTTTGTTGATATATTGATGGTAGCCATTCTGACCAGTGTGAGATGGTATCTCACTGTGGTTTTAATTTGCATTTCTCTGTTGATTGTTGATGTATGTCCTCATTTTGGAGAAGTGTATTCAGGTCATTTGCCCATTTTTTTAATTAAATTGTTTGGTTTTTTGGTGTTCAGTTTTCTAAGTTCTTTATAAATTTTGCATATTCATCCCTTATCAGATGTATTCTCAAATATGTTCTCCCATTGTGTGGCTTGTCTTTTCATTTTTTGATGATTTCCTTTCCTGTGCAAAGACTTCTAAGTTCATTGCAGTGTTATTTACAATAGCCAAGATTTTGGAACAGCCCAAGTGCTTATCAGTAGATGAGCTGATAAAAATGCTGTGGTATATTTATGCAATGGAATAATACTCAGCCATAAAAAAGACAGATCTCTCACCCTTTTTGACAGCATGGGTGGACCTGGAAAGCATTATGGTAAGTGAAGTAAGCCAGTCAGAGAAAGGCAAGTATCATATGATTTCACTTACACATGCAGTCTAATAGACAAAATAAACAAAGTAGAGAGAGACTCACGAATACAGAGAAGAGACTGATAGCTGTTAGAAGCAAGGGAGTTGGAAGCTGGAAGAGAAGGGTGAAGGGATTAATAAAGAAAAAAAAGAGGACTTCTGGCCAAGATGGAGGTGTAGGTGGACACACTGTGCCTCTTTTCACAACCAAAACTAAGGACAACAAAAATTTAGAACAAAAAAAAACACAACCAAAACAGATAGAAAATTGAATTGTACAGAAGTCTGACAACAATTCACCCAGACCAGTAAGAGGACCAGAGTCGGCGGCCGGCAGAGAGGGATAGCAGCAGGAAAAAGCAGTGGTTAGTGGTCCTGGATGTGCAGGCGGCAGTTGGCATACCCCAGGTGCACAGGCAATGATTACTGAGCACAGGGAGGCAACGACCAGACTCTGCAAGGTGCACAAGGTGGCTGACCGTGGTCACACATTTGCGCGCAGATAAACCAGGCAAAAATGGCAAAAAATGGCAAAAAACCAGGCAGCGAGACAGACTGCGCAACCCAGGGCCCCATCGCCAGGAAATAAAGCCTTAAACTACTGATTGAAAACACTTGTGGGAGCTGAAGTGCCAAGAGAGACTCCCAGCCTCGCAGAGGGGACTGAAATCTGAGAGAGAGCAGAGCAAGCGCCATTGTTCCCTCTCTGACCCCGCCCCCACATAAGGGGTCATAACTCTGCGACTGGGTTGCCCCGCCCTGGTGAACAAATAAGGGTCTGCCCCACATATGTAACAGGCACAGCCAGACCAAAAAACAAAAAATGGCTCAAATGAAAGAAAAAATGAAACCACCAGAGCCAATACTTGCAAGCGACCAAGAGATAGCCAACTTATCAGATGCACAGTTCAAAGCACTGGTGATCAGGATGCTCACAGAATTGGTTGATTTTGGTCACAAATTAGATGAAGACATGAAGGCTATGCTAAGTGAAATGAAGAAAAATGCACAGGTAACCAATAGTGATGGGAGGAAAACTGGGACTCAAATCAATGGAGTGGACCAGAAGGAAGAAAGAAACAACCAAACAGAAAAGAAGGAAGAAACAAGAATTCAAAAAAAAAAAATGAGGATAGGCTTAGAAATATCCAGGACATCTTTAAACATTCCAACATCCGAATTATAGAGGTACCAGAAGGGGAAGAGGAAGAGCAACAAGTGGAAAACTTATTTGAACAAATAATAAAGGAGAAATTCCCCAATCTGGCAAAGGAAATAGACTACCAGGAAGTCCAGGAAGCTCAGAGAGTCCCAAAGAAGTTGGATCTGAGGAGGAACACACCAAGGCACATGATAATTACATTACCCAAGATTAAAATGAAGGAGAGAATTCTAGAAACAGCTAGAGATAAGGGGACAGTCACTTACAAAGGAGATCCCATCAGACTGTCAGCGGATTTCTCAAAAGAGACCATACAGGCGGGAAGGGGCTAGAAAGAAGGATTCTAAGTCATGCAAGGCAAGGGCCTACATCCAAGATTGCTCTATCCAGCGAAGCTGTCATTTAGAATGGAAGGGAAGATAAAGTGCTTCTCAGATAAGGTCAAGTTAAAGGAGTTCATCATCACCAAGCCCTTGTTATTTGAAATGTTAAAGGGACTTATCTAAGAAAAAGAAGATAAAAAATATGGACAGTAAAAAGACAGCAAACTCAGTTATTAACAACCACACCTAAAACAAAAGTAAACTAAGCAAACACTAGAACAGGAAGAGAACAACAAAAATGGAGAGCAAATGGAGGGTCAGCAACAGGGGAGTGGGAGGAGGAAAGAGGGGGAAAAGCTACAGAGAATAAGTAGCATCGATGGTAGGTAGAAAATAGATGGGGGAGGGCAAGAATAGTGTGGGAAATGTAGAAGCTAAAGAACTTATGACACATGGACATGAACTAAAGGGGGGAAATGTGGGTGGGAGTGGTGTGCAGGGTGGAGGGGCATGAAGGGATAACTATAATAACATAATCAATAAAATATATTTTTTAAAAAAAAAAACAAAAAAAGAAAGTTATACACATGGACAACAGTTTGGTGACTGCCAGAGAGAAGAGGGGTAGATGAGGGTAAATGGTGATGGAAGGAGACTTGACTTGGGGTAGTAAACAAATAATACAATATACAGATGATGTACTGTAGAATTGTATACCCAAAACTTATGTAAGTTTATTAACTACTGTCACCCCAATAAATTCAATTAAAATAAAAATATTAATTAAATAAAATAGTCAAATATTTCAATAGCACAGAAATTTATTTTTATTTGTATGTTATGAATTCTTCTTGACCCAAGACCAGAAAGTTACTCACCTTTACATTCCTTTAAAATTTTAAAGTTTTGCTTTTGATGTTTTAAGGCTTTAATCTGGGGTTGGGAAAGAGGTGACAGAGTTGGGATCTGGGTCACCTGCCTATGACTCTTATCTGACCCTATTAATGCTTTATATTGGAAGACCATTTTCATATTACAATGATTTCTCCTGGGCCTGCTGATTACATGACTTCTTGACATCTGACAAAACTTAGACCATAATTAGCAGTTTGGCTTTATGGCCCCCTTGTGCCCTACCATCAGGCACCCCATCTCTAACACTCCTGGTGTTTGCCAAATACACCTCTACTCTTTTTATTTGTCCATCTGTTACTTAGATACATAAGACAAAATCAAGGAATTAAAGGCCAAATAAGTGAAAAAGTCTCTGAACCCTTAATGACTGCAAAGAAAGCTGTCTACTGGACTATGCATTGAACTCTTAAATGAGAGATATATAAACTTATATTGGTTTTAAGTTGCAGAATTTAGTTTACTCAGTATAGAAGGTTTTCTGCAAAAGGTAGAGTTTTTATTCCAGTAAAAACAAGTTTTCATAGCATGTGGCTAAATACCAAGTGGTAGGATTACAAGATTGTATGTTAAATATATAATTAACTTTTAGAGCTGTCAAACTATTTTCCAAAGTGGCTAAATCATTTTGCATTTTCATTACCAGTTGGTCTGCATCCATGCCAAAATTTAGTGTATGTATATACATGATAGAATGTGCCAAAAAGAGGGGGTTCTGTGATTTTGTCACTTGAGTCTTTCTCAGTGAAACCAGGAAACTAAATTATATACTACTGCTGTTAGAGAAATGCTATTCATAGCAAATTGCAGAAATGACCATAAGCCCTTATCCTTTTATGCATTCATGCCCTTTTGCAAAACAATTTTGCCATTACTTCTCCACTCCTTTTATCGGGACTAGCCTTATCACTTGTTTTGATCAATAAAATTATAATAGCAGAAGTAAAAGGCCAGTTTTGAGCCTGGCCCTCAAAACATTTTGTATGCTTTCTCTCTGGCTCTTGGAACCCTGTGACTAGTATATGAACAAGCCTAGGAGGATATGCAAATACACAGAGCACACTCAAAGCACCCACCCTGAGGCCATATTATATTAGCCAGCCTGCAGCCAATCTGGCAGCTGACCACAGATGTGAGAATGCACCCAGTCAAAACTGAAAGAACTACCTAGCTCAGCCCATACAAAATTGCCAAACCATAGAATCACGATTAAATAAGTGTGTATTTTAAGTCACTGAGTTTTACATGACTCATTATGTAACAATAGCTAATTGAGATGCAGTTTCATCCCTAACCTGTTTTTATAATCCAAAATAAAATGTGTGCTGCTATTATTAAACAAAATTAATGTTCTTACTAGCTCCTATCCATGGAACTATTCAAATCTGAAACAAAAAAAAAAAGGTTTTCTTTAAAAATAAAAAGGTACTTCACGAAGTATGCAGTTTGGATTCTGTAAACAAGTTATACTCTTGGTTCTGCCAATTATAAACTATATGCTTTTAGAAAAATTATTTAACTTTTGTTTGCCTAAGATTCTTCACAAATAAAATAAGGATATTGGAAAAATCACATTATAGGGAAGGAAGTATATATATAAGGTCTGTCTGGAAAAAAGCTAGCCATTGTTAATATAAGAATGATTTCTGTGATATCGATGTAAACTGGCAGACAAGTAGAGAGGACTGGAATGCTCATGTGTGAACAGTAACAACTGCACTGTACTAGTCAGTGGATGTAGTAGACACCATTGAGTGAGCATGTGTACTGTGTGGCCATCACACTCAAAATGACTGAGAGTAGGGCGATGAATCAGCATCAAATTTTGCATTAAGCTTGAACATTCCTCCAAGGAAACTATTTGGATAATTCAGAAGGCTGCAGCTATGGCAACTGGTGACTGGCAGCTTCATCACCACAACAAGCCCAGTCATGCACCATGTCTCCTGCAGAGTTTTTGGTGAAACATCAAATTACACAGGTGACTCAGCTCCACTACATCCCAGATTTGACAACCTGTGACTTTTGGCTTTTCCCAAAACTAAAATCACCTTTGAAAGGGAAGAGATTTCAGACTGTCAATGAGATTCAGGAAAATATGATGGGGCAGCTGATGGCAAATGGGAGACCTGTGTGAGGACCCAAGGTGCCTACTCTGAAGGAGACTGAAGCATCATTTTCCTATGTACAATGATTCTTGTATCTTGCATTTTATTCAATAAATGTCTCTCTTTTTCATAGTACATGGCTGGATATCTTCTGGATATATGAAGAGACCTCATGTATTCATATATATGAATATGTATTATATTCATGTATATATAGATATTATACATACAAATACACAAATATACCCATATGTACATTTGTATGTTTTTATGTATGTATGTATATATTCTCACATATATGTATTTTTGAAAGATCACCAATGAACCAGCTCTAAATAGAGTGGAGTCAGAAAAGGTGTTAATGCCTTCAAGATACACAAATCAGGGATTCATATTTCTGGACCACCTTGGAAAGCCCCAAATACATGTGAATTTATAATTAGTAGAGAAGGACAAAGAAATAAGGGCAGTAAAAATGTATAACAGATGTTCTAATACAACCATCTCTGTGAGTGATAAGAAAAGCCTACCGATCAGTCTGTGGTTAAAACACAAGTGAAAGATGCAAGCAGAACTTCATATATAGCACAGTGAGAGCAAACCACACTCACCACATGAATCATTATAGAGATTAAGAGGTGGCAGAAACTTTCAAAATCAAGTTTAACTTTGAGAGGTTTTTAGACTGTCTTGATTGAAGTCAATTTATTCCAACAAAAATTTTGAAAAGTGTTTTGTGAAGTGTGTTATGCATATATTATAAACATTCTATTTTGGAAAATCCAATAACTTTCATGAAGTCAACTAGTTAGAAGTCAAGACTAGAAAAGAAGTTTCTTGAGTTCCACTGTAGTAGTTTTTCTACCACATGAGGTAACTACTTCAAATAAAAGCTCTTTCTCTCTGATAAGTTATCATTACATATTAGTTACGTATTAAACAAAAAAGAATCTTAGCATATTGCAAGAAAACTAGTTATTCATTGTAAACTTATTTTGAAAGGATTTCTTTAGAGAAAAGAAGGTAAGGGAAGTTTCCCAATTTAACTAAAAGACCAATATAATCAAATTCCTCCATCTGTGTTGGATTTCTGGGGTCTTATCTATGTAGAATCTAAATTGCCCTTCCAGTCACAGTTAGGAACTGGGTTATAAACTTCTGAAATCAGTTTACGCCTTACCCACCTAACTCCCTATCTTTAAAAGGATCCCTTCAGCACTGTACCAAGAGAAAGCTTTTTTCTCCTTTCTAATACCAGTTTTCTTCATGCTACAAAACTTTCAATCATCCTATGCCACAAACATCTCCAAATTAATTCTTCTTTTGAGTCACAATGATCTTCTTTTCCTCTTTAATTTCTCAAGTATACTACACCATGGTATCTGGACTATTATTAATTTAAGATTACATTCCTATTTAGGGGAGGAAGAAAATGTCCAAATTGTCTTGATTTTGTGAAATAATAGTGATAAAGAGATGGTAGTTTCCTTTTAAAGTTTCTACTTGCAAAACAAACAAACTGTTAGTTAGGCCTTAGGCATGTGCCCTTAATTATTTTCCTTACTATTTCAGGAAACTCACAAGTCTAGGAATCAAACAATAAGGTCTCAAATTGCCACATTGATGAAGCAGATATAAATTCTCAGCATAATTAGCATACCCTATTACTTGTTGCTTTTCATTCCAACAATAAAGCAAGATATATATATATATATATATATATATATCTCATCAGAGGAATGTTTAATTTCATCAAATCAAATAAAAAATAAAGGAAAGTCAACTTAGTCAAATTAATTGTTGACAATGAATTATAAACAAATAATAATATTACTAAAATATGTTATAATTTCCTAAAAACTTTCACAAATATTGTATCTTTTGGTAAAGCCAGACCATTTTTCTGGCCTCATTTTACATGAAAAAAAATGGGGTTAACAGAAGCCAACTGACTTACTAAAGTTCTAATAATTGTTTTGATTAAATAAGTATCTAATGAGGAATATAGACATAAATAATTTGACTTTAATTCTGGCAGTTTTCATTGCCTCAGGCTGCCTTATGTCCAGGGATTCAAATGACATATTTTGTTGGTCCCAAATTATTTAAGACTAGACACTCACATATATGATCATATAGTAAAACTAGATTTCATAAGTGTGACAAAATTATTCATGTGCTCTCTTAAAATATATAGAAGGTGGTAGCATCTCCTTGTGAGAGATGGTCAAATGCAGCTTACCAATTAATGTACTTTAAATCTAAGATGCTTTCTTTTAGAGCAAATTAAAAATAACTTTCCAGTTCACTTAAATTGTAGCATATGGTTTCAGAGTTTGAGAAGAAAGAAAGATATTTGTTGTTTACTTATAAGCATTTTTTAAAGAAAAATAAGCAGAACTATGAAAAAAACCTGACATCCAAAATAGTGGGTTATCCTTCAAACTTAGAGAAAATGACTCAAAAATACTTCTGTAAAATAAGTCTACAAAAATATTTCTGGAAACAATAAAATATAAGAAGATTTCCAGTTAGTGTTTCAACATGATTGAAGAAGATATTGTATCAAAAAATATGGAGAATGTAATCAAGAGAAGACCAGCTAAAATCTCCAAAAGACTGTTTATATTAAAAACAATAAATTGCCAATCATTAACTATGATGAAAGTAGCTGGGTAAATATTGTTAAAATTCTATCAGTAAAGTTAGACAAGAAGATTCAAGAAGTGGTCCATCAAATTAGAATAAATTAAAATTTTAAAAATTATCCTTCATTTTGAAATTATTTTTTATTTTTAAATTACAGCTGATATACAATATTTATTAGTTTCAGGTATACAACCCTGTGATTAGACATTATGTACATTATGAAATGATCACCCTAATAAATCTAGTACCCAATATCATTTATAGTTATTACAATATTATTGACTGTATTTCCTATGCTGTACTTCACACTGTGACTATTCTATAACTACCAATTTGTATTTATAAATCCCTTCACCTTCTTCATCTATCCCATCGACCTCCCTCACATTTGGCAACCCTCAAATTATTCTCTGTATCGATGAATCTGTTTCTGTCCTGCTTGTTTATTTATTTTGTTTTTTCTGGTTTTTAGATTCTAAATATAAGTGAAATAATCTGGCATTTGTCTTTCTCTGCCTGACTTATTTCACTCAGCATAATACACTGTAGTTCCATCTATGTTGCAGATGGCAAAATTTCATTATTTTTTATGGTGAATAAAATTCAGTTGTATATATGCACTATTTCCTATTTATCCATTCATCTTTTGATAGACACTTAGGTTGCTTCCATATCTTGGCTATTGTAAATAATGCTGCAGTAAACATATAGACATACGTCTTCCCTATTTAGTATTTTTGGTTTCTTAGGATAAAGATTCAGAAATGGAATTGCTGGGTCTTTTGTGTCCTGTTACATAAACTTTGTTTTAAAGTCTGCTTTTTATGCCCTGGCTGGTGTAGCTCAGTGGATTGAGCTCAGGCTTGCAAACCAAAGGATTGCGGTTTAATTCCCAGTCAGGGCACATGCCTGGGTTGCAGGCCAGTTCCCAGCAGGGAATGCACAAGAGGCAACCACACATTGATATTTCTCTCCCTCTCTCCTTCCCTTCCTCTCTAAAGATAAAATAAATAAATCTTTTTTTAAAAAGTCTGTTTTTTCTGGCACAAGTATTGCTACCCAAACTTTTTTTTTCCATTTCCGTTTTTATGAAATAACTTTTCCCATTCCTTTACTTGCAGTCTTTGTGTCTTTCAATCTGAGGTGAGTCTCTTGTACATAGCATATATAATAAGGGTCTTATTTTGTTATCTATTTAGCCATTAGATGTCTTTTGATTGGAGTATGTAATCCATTTGTACTTCAAGTAATTTTGATAAATATGTATTTATTGCCATTTTATTATTTATATTTTATCTTATTCTTCTTAAAGAAGACCCTTTAACATTCCTTGTAATACTGGTTTGGGGTGATGAACTTTTGCTTTTTCTTGTCTAAGAAGCTTTTTATACATCCTTCAATTGTAAATAACATTATTTCTGAGAAGAGTAATCTTGGTTGTAGGTTTCTTACTTTTCATCACCTTGAATATTTCTGGTCAATCCCTTCTGGCCTGCAAAGTTTCTGTTGAGAAATCAGCCAATAGTCTTATGGGAGCTCCCTTGTTGGTAACTAACTGCTTTTCTCTTACTGCTTTTAAGATTTATCTTTGTCTTTAAACTTTGGCATTTTAATTATAAGGTGTCTTGGTGCGGGCTTTTTAGGTTTATCTTGTTTGGGACTCTGTGCTTCATGGAATTGTATATCTATTTTCTTGAGGAGGTTATGAAAATTTTCCATCATTACTTTTTCAAATAGGTTTTCAATTTCTTTTTCTCTTCTTTTTCCTATACCTCCATAATGTGATTGCTGGTATGCCTGAAGCTGTCCCAGAGATTCTTATGCTATCCTCATCTTTTTGGATTCTTTTTTTTTCTTTTTGCTGTTATCATTGGATTTTTCTCTGCTTCTTATCTTCCAAATCACTGACTTGGTCCTCTGCTTTATCTAATCTACTATTCATTCCCTATAATGTATTCTTCATTTCATTTAGTGTACTTTTTTATTTCTGACTGATTTTTTATGTTCTCTATCTCTATTTCTATGTTTCCTGTCCCTTATTTGGAGTTCTCACTAAGTTGCTCTACTTTTCCCCTAACTATACAGAGCATCCTTATAAATACTGCTTTTGATCTGCATCTGGTAGATTACTTACCTCCACTTTGTTTAGTTCTTTTTCCAGAGTTTTGTTCTGTGCTTTCATTTTGAATATGTTTCTTTGTCTCCTCATTTGGCTGCTTCCCTGTATTTTTTCTATGTATAGGAGCAGCTGCTATGCCTCTCAGTCTAGGACATAAAGAGAAGACTCTCTACTAGAGGCCACTCATAAGGTAGGTGTCCTGTAGGGCCTAATGGCACAGCATCCCCAATCACCTGAGTTGGGTACTCCAGGTGTGCCTCCCTACTATGTGGGCTGTGTACACCCTCCTGTTGTAGTTGAGTCTTGATTGCTGTTGGCACATCAATGGGATTTACCCCTAGTCTCATCAGCTATAAAGACTGGTTGCTTCTCAGATAAGGTCAAGTTAAAGGAGTTCATCATCACCAAGCCCTTATTCTATGAAATGTTAAAGGGACTTATCTAAGAAAAAGAAGATAAAAAATATGAACAGTAAAAAGACAGCAAGCTCACAGTTATTAACAACCGCACCTAAAACAAAAGCCAACTAAGCAAATCACTATAATAGGAACAGAAACACAGAAATGGAGATCACATGGAGGGTTAGCAACAGGGGAGTGGGAGAAGGAGAGAGAGAGAAAAGGTGCAGCGAACAAGTAGCATAGACAGTGGGTAGAAAATAGACAGGGGGAGGGCAAGAACAGTGTGGGAAATGTAGAAGCTAAAGAACTTATGACACATGGACATGAACTAAAGGGAGGAATGTGGGTGGGAGGGGGTATGCAGGGTGGAGGGGAATGAAGGGGGGAAATGGGACAACTTTAATAGCATAATCAATAAAATATATTTGGGAAAAATAAAAAATAAAAATAAAAAGATTTGTTGTAGCCATCTTCAAGGATGTGCTGTACAGGGGCCAATCCCACAGAGCAGAACTCACGTCAGCAGGGCTCTATTGCCCACTGTGTCCACCCCTTGAGTGCATTGCTCATGGATGTGGTTGGGTGTTGCTTTGGCATTATCTGAATCTGTCCACAAGGTGTGCTGGCTCTGATGCCTCCTGGGAGGTGAAGGGCAAGGTCAGCCTCTACCTGGACTATGCCTAGGTCTACTCAGCATGAGCTACAAAGCAATATGCAGGTGGCTGCTACTTGTACTAGACTTAGAGGTACCTGGTAGAAGCAAAGATGCAAACCAAGACTATCTGTTGCTAGTGCAGGGCCTTAGGCCATGAGGTATGGAATATGCACAGGCAAGATACTGCTTGTTTGAGAAATTTTAGGAAAGTCAGCAGCATGAACCAAATCAGTATGTTTGCATGGAAAAGCAAGTTGGGACCTGGAATCTGAGAGAGGTGGGGTCTCAGGGAATCACCAGGGCTGACCATATTAGCCAGGTTAATGGTGCCTACCTGCTGGCTCTATGGAGGAAGGGCTCAGAAACAGATTAAAAGGATCTCTGCCAGAACTTCTGTCTTGGGAAAATCTGCACCTACAGACCTCAACCTGGTTCCAGACAATTTGGTTCTGACTCATGTGTCCCTGATGCCTTTCAAACTGCTCTGACCCATGCTGGAGCCCAGAAAGAATAAATTCAAGTAAGTCCATGTGGACCCTAAGAGGGACACGTGAGACTCCAGGAGGCTTCATCTCACTCAGACAGAATCTCCACTAGTTTTCACAACCAAGAGTTATGGGGACTTCTCTTCCCAGCATTGGAACTCTGGACTGGGTGGCCTGGTGTGGGGCTAGGAACCTGGACTCCTCAGGGGAGACCAATGCCACTGAGAAATCCCTCCTGATTTTTAACTGCCACAAGAACGTGTGGGGCCAGCCCATTTTTGCATCTCTGTCCCTCCTACCAGTCTTTATGTGGCTTTTTCTTTACATCCTTAGTTATATACCTTCTGTTCAGCTAGATTTCAGGTGGTTCTTAATGGTGGTTGTTCTGTACTTTAATTGTAATTTTGATGTGGTTGTGGAAGGTTCTGCATACCATGTTTACTTACCTACATTGCCATCTTGACTGCAAGGCTATAAAAATACCTTTTAAATTGAAGAACTCCATGCTAAAAGTAACTACGAGAAGAGAGCTATAACGTATAAGGCAAATACACAATATATGCTTTCAAATCCACAAGAAAAAGAGGACAAAAAAATTAAATGGCAATTTACAGACCAGCAATCCAATAGCTAACAAATATATATAGACATGATCAACTTTTGTATAGAAATGGAAAATAATATGTAAATATCTTTCTTTATATACATCCTAGTGGTATTTATGTATAGTGGCATTTAAATAAATAATGTCAAACTTTAGCAAATATGAGAAAGTGAAACCTTCATGAGTTACTAGTAGCAATATCATTTGGGATGATCATTTTCATGAGAATTCAGGAAATGCATCTGTGAATTTAATATGCATATAAATCAAGAATCTTACTACTGTATAAGTACAGCCAAGTAATTCTGCCACTAGACCATAGGAGACATAGGAACATGTCTTAGCAAGATGTTCATGGTAGTGAGTAGCTGATGTCCCTAATTAGAGGAATGAATATTTGATAAATATATACTATGAAATACCATGCAGCAGACAGAAAAAAATTAACATATAAACTCCAGAAATCTTAACATAGAGGTATTAAATAAAAAATTTAGGAAATTATAAGTTAAAAAATGACAGATATCCAGAAGTGGGAATCTAAATATACAATTTTATTTTCTACCTACATTGCAGAGCAAAATAGATAAAGCAAAAATATTTACCAATAAAAGAAATATTTCTGAGCTACATTGGTCAATCAAAACAGCTTTATAAAAATGTAATATAACACATAAGACTGACAGGCTATATAGCAAACAACCTCTAGGTTCAATGTTTAATCCAAGTTTATTTCTTGCATATACAAGACTGCTATAGACGACACTTCCAGAAAACTGGCCTCCCTAAAGTGGCTGAGCAGTCCAGGCTGCTTCTGTATTAAAGTACTCCACCTCAAAGTGAGCACCCACAGTTTCTGTGGTAGGGAAATAAAGCCTAGACAATCACTGAGTAGCTCTTATATGTACATACACATCCCTTCTGCTCTTGGCCCATTAACTAGAACTAGCATGGCCAATTATAAAGAATGCTAGGAAATAATAGATTCCATATGTCCAGCAAGTGAAGAGGAACAGATATACTGGTGAGCACAAGCAATATTTCTTCATTTGGTATATAAATCTCTACTGTGTCTATAATCAGTAACATAGTTCAGACAAATTTGTAGTTTGAAAATTAATGATTGTGCATTCACACTAATTCATCCAGAATCCAGGTGACTATGTGGAAGAAAGACAATCCTTAAATCAGAGGTCTATAGAGTGTGGGTATACTCTAGATGCATATACTTATTTATTATGTGATCTTTAGGAAATTTATTTATTTATTTGGGTCACAGTTTCATTATTGTGAACTTAATAGCTTATGTAATTATACTATTTTGAGTGTTTTCCTGTCAAGCATTCTAATGTTTTGCAGATATAGCTTATTTAATCCTCACAATAACCTCTGAGGTTCTGTTAGGTTTGCTCTTTTTCAGTTGAGGACACTCAGAGACGTAAAGGTTAAGAAGTTTGTTTGAAGAAGGAGGACGGGAACCCAAGCAGGCCAACACCAAAGCTCATGTTTTAGTCTTAGTAGTGACATTCTATTCTCTCTATTTCATGTGTTTCATTGGAATATCAAATGAGATTATAAAAACCTATACACTGAAAAGCCCTGTGCAAAAATAGATGGTTCCCCAAAATCATCTACTCTTTTCCACATTTTTTGCCAACCATTTCTCTGTTTGAGATATAAAATCCAGTGTAAACTGTGATATTTCTTTGCTATACCTTAAAATACATATTATATATATTTCCCCAACATAGGTAGAAATTATTCTCACCATAATCCTTTTAAAATACATACATTGATGGATCAAAATATGATGGAAACTGGAGAATTATGGAAGCATAACATTTGATCTCTACATTTTCAAAATCTCTTCTACAATGTATGAAAATATTTATTTTTAAAAATGTGCAATATTAAGGTTATAGATTAACAATATGAAAATATGACTATCTCACCTACAATTATGTAATTTTTCATTGTTTGAAAATGAAGCAATTCTTTCCTGAGCTCATATCTTTCTTATAATATCTTGTTAAAGATAAGCAATAACAGCAACACAGGCTAGAACATTCTGGTTCTTCTCAACAGTTTCCCCTCAGTCTTTACAGGGCACAGGGCTGCTTTCACAGTTACCTTGGGCAATGCTTCCCCATGGCATCCCTGGGATGTCCTAACCTCCACCTTGTTTTCTTTCTTTTTATTGACAGCCACCCAACCACTCAGCTGTGGCCACATATTTTAGGTTTGTTATAGCGGCACCCCACTATTAAAATTTTGTATTAGAACAATGTCATTTGCCATAATAGACACATATAAAATGTCAGTGGCTTGATATAACTATGTTTCATGTGTAAGTAACAATCTAGTACAGGTATTCCAGGTTTTAGGGGCTGGGGTCTGATCTGCACTAGGGATGACACAGACAATGTCATATTTAATATATGAGCCAAGGTTTCTGTGCACATTGACATCTGGCCAGAAGAAAGGGAAAAAAAGATATTTGGAGAAGATACATTTTCTTAATGAACAGGGTCTACAGGTGGCATACATCATTTTTTGTAGCATTCCCTTAGCAAAAAACAAGACACAGACCCTAAACTCAAAGAATATTAGGAAATAAAATCATTGTCTACGTAGACAACACCAAGCAGTGACATTATTTTACAGAAGGAGAAAAATATCATCGTAGGACAACCATCCATTTCTGCTACACAGGGACCATGACACACTGAGCTCTCCACGGCTGTCAGCTATTTTTGATTGACTATTGCTATGATGTTTTTAGTCTACCATCCACTTACACTTGCATTTCTGTTCCCCAGGATTACCTTCCTCTAACTCAGTAATTATTCCTTTACTTGTCCATATTTGAACACTTGAGAAACTTTAATGAATACCAATATCTGGAGCTAATCAGTCTCTGGGTTAAGGACCTAGGCACATTATTTTGAAAAATCTTCCAAGTTTTTAATTGGCTGACAGAGTTGATGTTCTATTGCCTAATAAATTGTGGGAAATCAGAACTTTTGTATTTATGTAACTCCTGGGCAGATTTTTAGTCAATATTCTGCTGCCTCTAATGTAGCCTTTCATTTACTTTGCTGCTAATTTTTCTGAAACACTGTTGCTTCTTTATTGGTGGCAGCAGAAAAGTGGATGTAGGTGCACTAAAGAGTTATAACTCTGGCATTCTGTATGGTGTGCTGGCTTAATGTGCCATATGTTGGAGCTGGTTTCAAACCCTCCATGTTACTTTATAAGATTTAAAGTTTTTTGGTTTTTTATAGAAGGACATAATACATGACACAAGTAAGCTGGACTTGTAGAGGGGGCAGTTGATCTATGGCAATCAGATTTCTTAGACTCCCTGAGGACTGGCTAATGTAAATAATGTTAGGGATTTGGGGGCTGTTCCTAGTTATCTGGTGCCTGGTGCAAGCCACAGTTAGGGCAGCAGCATAGAGGGTCCACTGTGAGAGCCCGGTAAAGAAGGTGGTTGGGATGCAGATTTCATCAGCTGCTCAAGAAGAAGAACTGACTGACTTCCAGCCAGGGCTTTAAATTTAGGTCAAGATAGCATTTCACACACACACACACACACACACACACACACACACAAATCTATATCATAAATTGACACTATGATGTCCTGACAGAAGTTTTGATCTCTAGTATTTCAAGTATCTGAGTGGCCTGAATAATAGAGGAGATTTCCAGAGAGTAGGGTATAAGATGCCCTAAACAGTGTAAAAAAATTCATCATCAGAGTAGAAAGGAGGAAAACAAGTGAAAATATAAGTAATCCATTGTAAGCCAGCCCGTTACCAAGTCCAATTTATATGGCATTAGCCAAGAAAACAGATCTGAAATTTCTGGGTCTCTAACAATATCTTTGTAGAGTTGTCAAGTGTGTTAAAAGTATTAGTTCTGTTTTTTTGTGGCAGTATCTTGCTGTATTCCTTGGGTCAAGTTGGCATGTCCAGAAGTTGTATTGTTGGAGGATAAGTATGTATGGTTCGGTAAGGCCGTGTATTTAAAAGTTAGTGGTATCTTTTTTTGTAACTAGGGGGAAGGGATCATTGTGATGGTCATGGTCAGAGACAAAGAATGAAAGGTTTGGTGGAAAGCTGGAAGGACAAAATAACATGTCATGCTGGAGAGTGATAGATCCTTTCACCAGAAGGATGAGCTCACATGAGACAGTTACCTCCTGGGAAAAGCAATAAGCTTCATTATTTTCTGGAGCGGCACAGACAGTAGTGCCTGCTACTAGATTTCCCTTTAGGTATGGTAGTATAGGGATATATGTTTTGACAGATAAGAAGGAGTATACCAGATCATGGGATAAGCAGTGAGTTCAGAAAATGTGATAGAATCTGTAATATTGATGGAATAAAAGTAATAATTGCCCCATGACATATCTGTCAGTCATCAGGAGAGGTAGGCCCATGGGTATTGCTGGGACACTGGTCTAAGTTTCTGGAGTGAAGTTCTCCTCCATGCAGGGAGAAAGTTATCCCCAATGTCAAGAACTTGGGCTGAGGTATTTTTATCTGAGGCAACATCAACACTAGCGATGAGTTCCAGAGCCAGCTAAACCCCATGTTGTCTGTGATATGGGGTTGAGGTGCTCTTCCCAGTGGCTATGCACTCAGTTTGATGTAGGTCATGTTTTTGTGACTCTGGTGTTATAGCAAGGCTGACCTGCACTTGGAATTTGAAGGCAACATTGGGTCTGGAAGCCTGATTTGTAGATGTCTTTTAAATCAAAGAGTTCTGTGGCTGCGCAGCTGGCAAAAGTGATGTGTCACTGCCATAATCTGTGACACTGTCATAATTGAACAAAAGCATTGGAACCTGACTAATAAATTTAAAACTCCAGGCAAGGAGGGCTATACCTAAAAGCCCTCAACAATCCATATGATCTCACCTATAATTGGAACCTAATCAACAAAACAAACAAACAAACAAGCAAAATAGAACAAGAGAAAAGGAAATAAAGAACAAACTGACCAGTGACCAGAGGGGAGGAGGAAGGGGGATAATAGTGGAAAGAAGAGGAAGGGTCAAGGAACATGTATAAAGGGCCCATAGGCGTGGACACCTGGGTGGGGACTGATTGTGGGAGTGCGGGGGGGCGGGGGTTAGGGAAGAGCAATGGGGGAGGAATTGGGACAACTATAATTGAGCAACAATAAAAAAATAGGAACAGTGAGAGGGGTACTTGTAAAGCATATCTTTGAGACAATAATTTTTAACTCTATTTAGAAGAGGTCATTTAACTCTGCTAAATTCATGTAGATTTTAAAAAATATTTCAAAACAACTATTAAAGTTTTATAATTTTTACTTCTACTGCTACTCTTCCCTTCTATCCTTTTTTTCTTTTTTCCCTTTTTTAAATTGTTGTGCAATTACGTTTGTCTCCATTTCCCCCCCCATTCTCCCCCACCTTACCCATCCCCACCTCCCACATTTGATCCCTCCCCCCATTGCCTTTGTCCCTGGGTCCTTTACACCTGTTCCTTGATGAATAAATAAAGGCTCTCAACATTGAGGTCCTGTCATAGCATAAAAGATGATAGGGATTGTGCTGAAAACAGGTTTTGAGTCACACAGACTGGCTTGGGTATATGTTTTCAACAAAGTAAAGGGTTGTTTATTAAGTAGAATATCTGTGGCTCAGATGGCTGAGATTGGGCCTCTAGCCTTGGCTTGTTATCAGCCCTCTAATTTAGCATATTGTTATGGGTCCTTTGTCTCACTTGTCAGTTTGTTTGGTGACAGGCAAGCCAGCAAGTTTTGGGGGCTGCAGGGCTCTCATTAGCCACACTTGGTGACGCATGGGACTCAGTGCTTGCCATGCTTGGTTGAAGCAAATAATCAGACTCAGAGTAACAAGATCTATACCCAAATTTGGTGAATTTTGTGTAGTTGCACTTGACCGTCTTGCTGTCCGATGTTGATTTTCCTTCCTAAGGAGGAGCTGTCAGATTTCATTGTTGTGGCATATGGTATTGATTCCATTATTACCTTCAAACATCATTTTAATTTACTAAGTAGAGTCTTTTATTTTTCTTCTTTATAGTCCATACTATCTTTGTAAATAAATGTCCCTGAGACCCCAATTTTATTGTCCTACAGGATATCAAAGAGAGAGCCTGAATTATCTACCCTTCATAATCTGAATGTTGGAAAAGGTTTTGGGTGGTGTTGAAAGTTTTGGACTCTGTTAAAATAGTTAATGTGGTCCAATTTAAATAACAACTTGACCTTTAAAGATTCAAAGATATCATATATAAGGGCTATTAATGAATAGATCTCCCATTGCTTTTCCATATGACAGCACGATTTTACCTGTCCTAAAACATAGAAACAATAAATGATGCCTTATAGTGGGTTACTACAACTTCTGTGCTGTGTCTTATTCATTAAAGCCCTCATACCCAATATCATATAAATGAATTTACTAATTTTGTCAAATCAGCAACTGATACATATCCTGCTATTACATATTTGGCTAATATATGCTATTCAGTGCCTATTTCCATAGGCTGTCTATCACTTTGAAGAAGACTGAAAGATCAATTATAAAATTTTGGCACTATATGAGGTGTCCCCCTTCCTCATGGGGACACAGCTTTCCTTTCCTTCAAAGGGTTTTGGGTCTATAACTTGGCTCAATTTGGGAACTGATTGAGGATTCATGACTCTGTTTTTATTATTCAGATTAGACTTTTATTCACTTGACTTAGAACTTTTCTGTTTATACACTATAAGTAAGAATTTAGTAGACCTCCTATATATTTCACATTTAGGAACACCTAGATCAACTGGCCAACACCACAGGTCTGAAAATGTAAGACTATTCTGGTTGCTGCTTTGACGCTGCTGTCCACTAGGGTAATCATGCCAACCTTCCCTTAGGAGGCTGAGTGTGGCCACTTGACCTCTGATATCCCAGGATTCAATTATTCCTACTGCATTTTGATTCCCCAATTCAGTGATTACAGTTTCCACTGTAAATTCTGTCCCACAGAGAACAATCACAGAGCTCTTCATAGATGCTGGGGCTATACTCAAAAATTTACTTCTCAGTATTGGTGAAAGGTATGTCTTCTGGACACTCCTAGTGTGGGTGAGCACATAGCAAATGACAAATCCACTCCAACATTTCAATAACCCTATTTTAGATTCTTTCAATAGCATTAGATTAAAGTAGGTCCAGCATTTTCAGCTCACTCACTGTCAGCCATCTTTTGGTCCATGTTTTAGCTAACCAACCAAACAAACTGTTAGAGTTCTTTCTAACTCCCTGAGGCATAATATTAAATGCAGAATCTCTGCTTAGTGAGCCCATATCAATAAATTCAACCAAACCAATTTTATGGTCCTCCCACCATAATCTCACATGTTTAGTATCTATTGCCATACATATCTGTGTCCTCCCTGAAATTCACACATTGAAGTCCTGAGCCCCAATATGATAGTATTTCAAGATGGAGACTTTGGTAAGTAATTAGGGTCAGATTCCATTATAAGGATAGGTCACTTGTGATGGAATTAGCAGTGTTCTAAGAATAGTAAAAAATTCAATCTCTCTCTCTCTCCTCCCTCCATCCCCCTCCTTCCTTCTTTCCCTCCCTCTTTCTCTCCATGTGAAGACATAGTGAAAATGTTGCCACCTTCAAACTAGGAAGAGAGTTTTCACTAAAACCGAACCAAGCTTGCCCCTTGATCTCAAACTTCTAGCCTCCAGCACTCTGGGAAATACATTTCAGTTTTTAAGTCACCTAGTCGATAGTATTTCGTTGTGGCTGCATATAATGCATATCCAGATAAGTTATGCATTAACACAGTTCATATAAATACATGTACTTTTCTGCCCTGTCAGATGAGCTGGCCTAAAAGAAACAACTCAACAGCAATGAGCACACATAGTTCCCAGATCTTGGTTTCTAATGCCATTCTTCAACAAAGTTACTAGAGATCTCTGAAGAAATGCCTGATTCTAAGATTAGGAAATAAAATAATACAAGATGAGTCTAGAGCAACTTGTAATGCCAGAATATAAGAAAATGTAAAATGAATACACAAATAAAATCCAAAATGAAAAAGTACTAAAAAACAAACAGTTTAATATGATTTATTCTGGAACCCAAAAAAAGACTAGATAAAAACTAAGAAAATCTAAATACATCATGAACCTTAGTTAATAATAATGTATCAAGATTCATTTCTTAATTATAAAAATGTAGGATACTAATATAAAATTTTAATAATAAAACTTGGTGTGTAGTATATAATTCTGTATTCTCAATATTTGTGTCAATCCAAAGTGTTCTAAACAACAAAATATATTTAAAAATATGTATTCAGTCATGTGGTTTTTATTTTTATGTTTTTTAAATAGAGTTCTCTTCATCATACTCTATTTTCTTTGATACCTTCCCCCAAAACAAAGGTTCTCAAAGTGTGGTCTGTGAGCCAGCAATATCATTATTAATTAAGAACTTATCAGAAGTGTAATTTCTTGCATCCAACTCCAGAGCTACAAAATCATAAACTCTGAAGTTGGAATAATTTGTGTTTTATCAAATCTCCCAGGTTATTCCAGTACATGTTAAAATTTTCAAACCACTATCCTATATTATTATATACTTGTCTTTAAGGATAAAAATAACTTTAAAAATAACATAGTTATTTAGGGATGCAAACATTTTAGATCTAAATACTCCAACACAAAGCAAACATTTATTAAGAGAACAATAATCATATTTTAATCATCCAGAGACTTGATATGTTGGGAACCATTCTGCCTGGTTTGAGGAGTTGTAACCCCCCATGACTAGGCTGAGTGAGGGACTTTCAGACGGTAAGCCAATAAGGAGACAAAGCTTATCTCCCTGGCAGGAGCACTGCTTTTGCTTCATCCATAACTGGTCCCAATGCTTGGTCGGTTAGACAACGACAGTAAGATTTCCTCAAGGGAGGGGTCGCCTAAGTCAGGCATGACCACTTGGAAGGCCCTCAAGGAAGGACTTGGGGGGCTGCAGCAAAGAGAGGGTGATGGAACATCACCCCCCGCCACCCCATCCCCCGGCCTATTCTGAAGTAGCCTGAGTCCCCAATCCGTCTGGGAGAAGTTTTCCTTATCTCTTGGCATCCTGGTCCTAATCCACTTAAACCTGAAACTATGATGGAGGGTGGTACAGCCCTGTGCTGGCTAGAGCAGCTCCCTGGGTGATTTGGCATAAGAAAGAATTCGTAAAGTCCTGGGAAACCTTCCTTGCTGAGAGTGCTCTCATTTAAATGACAAGGGTCTGAGGAGGAAATGAGTTTGTCTCCCAAAATTTTGTAACCCCTTAGCTGACAGACCCTGACTCAATTAAACTCTCACAGTTCTTTGAAATGTTTTCTATTGTTTGATCCTTGCCACCTGACATCGATTGATGAGCTTCACCTGTATTCCTGTGTATTACAAACCTAATAAAAACCATTGAGGAAGGAGCTCTTTCTTGGCCCTTCTCCTTTGAGATATTGGCCACCTCTCCTCCCCAAGCAGATCATGTCTTGGTAGTTTTATTTTCATCAGCGGTGGATGGATGGGGCTCTGCGGGCGGAGCCCCTCCACATTGATAAGCAATGATTTCATACTACAAAATGCATTGGGAGAATTTTTGTAAAAAATCACAAGTTAAATATTACAACTCATTTATAAATCGAGTAGATCAGAAAAATTAAATGGCTTGGTCAAATTTGACAAGACTTTGGTTAAGATTGCAGATATTTGATTCAAAAAGAGAGCCATATAGCTCTACAATAGGTGTTCTTGTTATTATACCATTTGCTTTCTACATTTTTTAAACTTGAGCACACAACACTATTAAAAATTGATGAACCAGAAGTTTGAATCTTTGTTCAATCACTTTTGCTCTGTGACTTAGTTTTTAAAATCACTAAGTCTCAGTATCTTCATCTTTAGAATAAGGCTAACATTTTCTTATCACACCAGTCTCTCATGGAGAAGGGTTTTAAAGATTAGAGGACAAAAATGAAGCTGTTATAGTTCTGACTCCTTTACCAATTCTTATCACCAGGTTGATGGGTCTTGGTTGTCAGAGTTACATGTTTCTTCACAAACATGGGGACTCATGAAATGTAAATAAAGACAAAAATGGGGGAAAGAGAGGCACATATTAGATGCATTCTAGTTCTATCTCTTATTTCTTTTCAGATAGTAGGAGATTCTGATCAGGTCTGTTGCCTGACATTATCTAGGTGCACTGGCATGGATAATCTAAAACTCTCAAATTAAGCAACTTCAGTGTAATCTGGAAGTGTGGAAAGAAACTATACTGATCTATTGCATAAATTTTAAATATCATATTTTAAAGTCAACTTAGATGTATATTTAATACATTTCTTATGGTAATAAAGACATAGTAATTGTTAGTAATGCAGAAACTGAGTAGAGGCATAATAAAATGGAATAATTATAAGCCAATCACCTTAATTAATACTAAAAACAGAACACTTAATAGCAAAGATTAGAACTGATCTTATGCAAATTAATTTAAATGACTTACATGAGATTTATAGTCAAGAGCCAGAAAATAATACAAGCTCATAGTTTGATCTCAAGAATGTAAATTTAAGCATGAAATCATACCATGACTCTAATATCTTTGATGCAGTTGTTTCATAGAATGAGCTTTAAAGAGATTATCTTAGCTTTTGAAATCTCTCACTTTTAAACAAGGGGAAAGAATGACATGGTTTAACTTGTGATCTAACACAGGTAGGTTATAGTTTCCTTCAAAAATACACCCTGAGGAAGTTCCAGAAGAAATCAGTACTATGACCATTACTAGACATATTTCACAGGTGTGACTGTCCTGGTTCCATCAGGGAGGCTGAACTGCTAGGTGTGAGGCAGAATAAGTGATTTATTATGAAGATTACACATTGGTGAATTTGTGGGAGCTCATGAAGAACTCTAGGAAAGCTGTTTCTTTTTTTTTTTTAATTGTTGTTCAAGTACAGTTGTCTGCATTTTCTCCCCACCACTCCTCCCTGTACCCCAGCCATCCCACTTCCCTCCCCTGATCCCACCCCTCCTTGGTTTCGTCTGTGTCCTTTATAGTTGTTCCTAAAAACCCTTTCTCCGCCCCCCCATTATCCCCTCCCACCTCCCTTCTGGTTATTGTCAGTTTGTTCTCAAAGCTATTTCTTTCCAGTCTGGAAGTGTTCCTACTATGGGGAAGAAAAGCCAGGAGAAAGGAAATAAAGCTAACAGGAACCAGGGGAAAACACAAAAATCTGGCACCTTCAAGAAAAAATATAACTCACTAGGACAAACAGGAATTACACCTGTATTTCAAAGCCCCCAACTTTTCAGATCTGGGTAGTACATGAAAGAATCAGGTAGCTTTATCACAGTGCTGCTCCCTCATTTGGCCAAGGACTCACAGAGGATAAAAGAGATGAGGCCCTGGGGCCTGTCTACACCAACAAAGTGACCCAGGACATCAGCATAGTGTGGCAAGCTTTGGTGTTGCCTGGACCTCAGAATTGACCTTCAGAACATGATGGCTGTTGCTTCGCTCCTGCCTTCCAAATTTTGTGTGCTTTCTCTTGTGGTTAACCTTAACCCAAAACTATGTGGAGAAAGAAATTCTGGAAAATATAATTCCATCTTAACTATTTGACAGTATAAAACCACCATAACAAGATTTTGATAATCCCTTTCCAAATAATAGACAGCCTAACACTAAAAGAGGCAATAAAGCAATGGAACAGTTTCTGTCCACTCAGAATCAGATGATCCACATTGCACCCTTTGCTCCAACATTATCTGCTGATGTGGCTGTCTTGAAAAAGTCACTTCAGCCTTCCCAAGACTATTTTTTATATGTTATCAAAGTATAACATTATGCATTTAGTAGCCCTGCTGTGAACATGAAATGAGATCAGGTATATAAACCATCCAGTACTTTTTCTTACTCATAGTAAATGCTCAATAAATAGGAACTATTAATCAGATAACTGGTACCCAAAATAAGTCTTGAGACATGGGACACATGAGTTTCACACAGAACTTCAGCTTCAAGTTTAAGGTATGCGTGACTTGGCATTCACCCAAATATTTAATTGAACTATATCAACACAGTGATATGGGACAAGTTCTGTACATCAGTCAAAAAACAGCCACATGATCTCAATCTCTACTAAAGAAAAAGCTATCACAGCTTTTTCTTTAAATAGAAATGAACTATTTATTTTACAGTTAAAATTAAGGATAAAGGGACCAAATATTTCTAGAAGAAAAATGAAATTTTATAAGATTATCATCTTTAATCATCCCTAAGAATTACAATTAGAAAAAAAATATCTTCTGGGATAGCTGTGCTGGGTTAGTTATTAATTATCCCAAATTTCCTTTGTATAAAGCATAATGAGGACTTATGTTTATACTATTACCATTAACCTTGACCTTCAGGGTATTCTCTTCCTAACTTTAAGAACAACAGTGAAAACATTAATGAATATTTGTATGCAATCTTGTCTTTTACAATTGTTATCTTGACATTTTTTCCTTATGGACCCACCCTTGCTTCCATGTTTCAAAAGTGCCACTGTTATACTTCTCAATCACTTTAGAGAGGAAAGTAGAGCAGATTTTTTTGATCACTAGTGAGTGCTAAAACTGACTGAAATATATATTAAAATGAAATTGTCTATAATATATGTATGTAACTATCTTTTATATGTGTTATATATAATTATAAATTATTTTATATATGTGTAACATATTTATATGTAATTACATTTTACTAAAGTAATGTTCAACTTCAATAACTCATCCTGAGATTTATGCCCATGACTTCATGGTTCGTTACATTCTGTGTTATCAAGAAGTCAACAGTTTTGCCCATGATCTGTAATTGCATCTGTGATTCTCCATGCATGTCCAAAGAGATGAAGGACAGAATTATACAATTGGAAACTCTGTACCAGAACTGGGAAGTTTATGGAAATGAAATTGCTGAACTCTGACTGCTAAATGGTCTTTATACAATGCAGCATAAAATATTGAATATGTTGTATTTAATAAGAATAACATGATGACATTAAACTGGAGACACAAACAAGAAAAGATTACTTACCAAAAAAAGTCTGTCAAACAAATAGAAAAAGGCAGTTTTTCACAGATTCAAATGTCTTAAAAAAGGAGGAGGCTACTATATATTCAGGAAAATTCAATATCAATCATCTCAGTTTACTTTGAACTAAATAAGATATTTTTAAAAAATATAGCAATCATCTGGTAGCTTACTGTTCATCTGGCTTCATTAATAATATAATTGAGTGAGTTTGCCAACACAACAATCCCATGTCTGTATAAACAGTGATACATTGAATCTTTATGTTTTCTTTTAATTTTCCTTCCTCAAACCATACTGTGGGCATTATCAAAACCAACACACTAGTATTGCATAATAAAATCTTAAAACGTGTGAAAATTTTTTGATTAGTAACACTCTGATGTTAAGTTATATCAATTCATACATGGTTCTTAATTTGCAGTTCATAAAAATTCAATTTTGCCTTCATATTCCCCTTTTCTTCCATCTCCTCTGTCACACCAGCAGGCATGGTATCGCGTGGACAGCACATGTACTCTTCTCCTCCTCGAATGTCGATGGAGCTCTGAATGTTCCTCAGTGCTTCATCCAAAGGAGCCACAGGTCCCTGAAGTGATAGTTAATTAGAGACATTTAAATCCTTTTTAAAAATATTCCCAAACATCACCAGCAACTTTTGTCATGTTACATTAGGCTCTCTTTGAAATTAATAAGTATGCTCTCCTTCTGCTTCATATTACTCAATAGACTAGCTCTCTGTAATTCAGTTAGGAGTATTATTAGTTATTAATAAACTTCTCATCATTTACTTAGATATAACATACACATCTTAATGATATTTTCAAGGTTGGTTTGTTTGTTTTTAATTAGGGAAAAACAAACGCACATAGACACATCACTGTGTAAGTTTCCTATTCTAACCATTAAGGACATATCGAGAAAAGCTATTCCAAGGAGCTTGAAAACAATGAAAATATTACCCTCTGCTAGCTTTTCCCTGAGAGAAGCTATAGAAGATTTCTCACAGGAAGTAACACTTGAGCATTTTTTTAATATAGAGCTAAAGGAACATTAGGTCCTAGAATTTGAGAATGAACTCAAATAGCAACATAAAGAATTTCCTTAAACTTCAGTAGATAACTAGAATTTTTTTTAAATCCTGAAACTTCACTTGTTAGAGTAAAAATAGAAAACTTCATTTGACTAATATAAGTAATTCTAAATTGTGCTTATAAATAGCTTATAAATAGGCCTAGGATGGACTCTGACATTGAGGAACAGTCTAAAACTAAGACTACAACAAAGTAATTATTCCAGAAAAGGACTGTTTAAAGTTCAACTTTTCAGGCATCTTGCTATGGCCACCCTGCCTAAGCTATAAAACAATCTGAGATGGTTGCTGCTTGTGCTGGCTTGGAGAGTCCCAGGCAGTCAAGCAGTCAGACTAATCTGGCTGCTGCCAGTGCCTGGCCTGGAGCTCACTGAGGCAGCTGTTGCTTATTTGATAGGATTTAGGAGGTTGTCACACCTGGGCCAAGACCAGCCATTCATATGGAAAAGAAGCTTGGGTGTGTCTGTAAGTTCGGTGGGGTAGAGTCTCTGGGGATCACTTAGGTGGGTCAAACAGTGTTAGTAAGGTTGACGGAGTCTCAGATACTGCACCAGTTTGTGGCTCTGTTGGGGGAGGGCCCAGAAAAGGAACAATGGCCTCTGCTCACCTTGATGCCAGACACCTCAGCCTCCCTCTGCATGCCACTGGTGCCCCTCAAGGCACCTCCCCTGTGCTGGAGCCCAGAGGGAGTGAGCTTGAATAGGTCAGTTCATGTGTGGATTTTTGTAAGAGGAACTGCTTGGGGCTCCAGCAGTTTCTTCCACCAACTCAATCCCCACTGGTCTTTGCAGCCAGAAGTTGTGGGGACTTACCCTCCTGGCACTGGAATCCTGGGCTGGGAAGCCTGGGACTCCTCACTCTTGAGATATGCCTCCCAGGGTTTTATCCACACACATGAGTGAGAGAGGAACCTGTTCCATATCTGTGCCCCTCCTACCAGTCTCGGTGGATGTTGTTTCTTTAATTCTGTAGTTGTCAGACTTCATTCAAATCAATTTCTGACAGTTCTGAGTGATGGTTGTACTATATTTTAGTTGTAGTTTTGATATGATTGTGCAAAGAGGTGAGCTGCCTTCTTGACCAGAAGCCTTGATTCCAAATATTTTCATTAAACATTCACATTATACTGACTCGGAACACATACTCTTGATTACTAGAATTTTAATCCCACTACCACTACCACTTCTACCTGCAAATATTTCCCACTATTAAATACCCTCAAAATCCTATTGTTATCTGGCTGCCATGACACTGCTTCTATTGCCTATCACTACTCTTGGACACAAGCCCCCACAATGGTAACAGTAGGTAGACAACCTTCTGACCAGGTTACTCTCTTTCCCTAATTCAGTACCATAATGTTGGAATCAATCTTTCCCCATGAGCCCTGACATCAGAAGTAGCCACTTTGTTCAGGGAAAAGTGAATCCTACCTATACAGAGATTCTTTCCTTGCGACTTCATGGAAACAACTAAATTATATAGAGTTCAAAAGAATTTTTTTTGTTACTCAATCTAAATCCTAGGAATTGGTTGTATACTATAATACATAATTGTATGAGCTGTACTTTTATGTGACTGGCAGCACGGTAGGTGTGTTTGAACCAGCATCACCGCAAACACGTGAGCGATGTGCTGTGCTGCAACATGGGGATGGCTTAGATGTCACTAGGCAGCGGGAGTTTTCTACATCCGTTATCCTCTCATGGGGCCACTGCCATATGTGTGGTAGGCCTGTCACTGACAGAATTTCGTTGTGCGGTCCATGACTGTAGTTTGTGTT
The DNA here is from genome assembly GCA_004027475.1 of Anoura caudifer. Classification (NCBI taxonomy): domain Eukaryota; kingdom Metazoa; phylum Chordata; class Mammalia; order Chiroptera; family Phyllostomidae; genus Anoura; species Anoura caudifer. Next base: position 55,664 of record PVKU01007175.1, read on the forward strand.
GAATTGGCAGAACCATCCAATTCCTTTTCAGTTTCTTCTTTTAGTCAAAGTGAAAGAAAAGAACAGACCTAGACTTTCCCTTAGTCTTTCTAGTTTCCATCCCCAAACCACTGTGAGAAACATGGTAGAAAATACCTATAATGTGTCTTCCCAAGAGCAAAAATAAGTAATAAAGTCATAGGGTACTTTAAACTCACACTTTTTTAAAATAAATATATTTTTAAAAGAAATGATCTTTAATTAAGATCATTTGATGATTACAATTACTAAAATTGTAATCATCGATGTCTCTATAAACATACAATGTGGCTTAACATATTGGGCATTTCCAGTTTAAATATTCATTTCAATTGAAGATATTTAATTTTTATTAAATAACTTAAAGAACAACAAATGTCACGTGTTTATTTGTTTTATTGCAGGATGTATCAGTTTTCTTCTCAAAACAAATATTCATCCTAAAGATACATTCATACCTCAAATTCATGGAATAATCTTCCATTCTAAAAGATTTTTCTATTTTATAATTAACATTCCCTTAAAAGAAGTCAAGGAACATGTAAAAAAGGACCCATGGGCAAAGACAACAGGGGTGAGGGAATTGGATGTGGGAAATGGGAGGTGGGTAGGGCAGGGAAGAGTAATGCGGGGAAAGGGGGACAACTGTAATTGAACAATAGAAATAAATAAATAAATTTAAGAAATTTTTTAAACTGTAGGATCCAGATTCAATTACAACCTCCAATTGATTATTGAAAACAAACATACAAAATGAATCCTAAAACCAGGCTTTATATCTAAGCAAAGACGAGAGGAGGAAAGTGGATGGATATTCAGAAGCATCAAGTAGAAGAAGGTACAAGGTACAAAAATGTGTGAGCAAGAATCACACCACTTGGAGATTTGATATTTTACGACAGCAGCTCTGCGCTGGAAAGACTGGAAAATGTAAGTGGAACTGTGATACCAGAGTACAAGCCAGATCCTTAATCAGAAGACACTGAGTGACAAAATAGGACCCTGGTTATAGGCAACCTGGCTGTCATGGTCTCAATGGGATTAACCACAAATGCAGTGCTATGCTTTATTGTCTGGAGGTCTGATTGGTTTCAGACCCATATAGGAAGCTAACCCTTAGGCAGAGACTGTGCAGTGAGGCAAAAATCCAGGAAAATCTAGAAACAAATATATCTTATAATGTTAATATTCTGATTTAGAGATCAAAGTCCCCTACCTATTTTCAAGAGCTTTAACAGCATATTCTAACTATAAATTTTCTTATATATTAGATTTAATAGGTGCCATTAAAATGATCTTCTAAATCACATATTCACATTAAAGTAGGCTCTTATTAGATTTAGAATTCTTATTTAAGGTCATGATATCAGTTTCTATACTTTCTTGCTCTAGGAATACTATAAAGGCAATTTTCTTGGATAAATCAAGCTGCATAACTTAGGCAGAATGGTTCACTCCAGCTCAGGGTAGAAATGTGATTTCTTTCATGGCAGGCAACCTTATTATCTTTTATTTTTATTCTTCCCATCAAAAGGGCACATTCATACCTTTAGAAAGATCTTATTAAAATAGACTTCTTATATTTTCATATTTCATTAAAACTGTACATACTATGAAAAAGCCAACAATATTATTGAAGTTCCTATTGAAATTAACTTCTTTTATAAGCAGAACTGTAAAAATATTTTATTTGGGGTGAAAAGCTTTGACCCTGTGCTTCTTACTAGCTGACTTATTTTGTAGCAACTAACGTTTGCTCTTTGGTCAGTCTGTCCACTACCACTTACTGGCCATCACAGGTCACATTCACCCCAATAATGGGGCAGTAAAGGAACATAAATAAGTAAAATTTAAGACAAGCTTCCAACTTCATTAAGGCAAGAGCTTCAGGATACTCTCCTAATCAAATATTGGATAGATTTGACTATTTAAGTTTCTCTATTCTTCCAGAATGCTCTAAAGATAGATGGCCCAATACAGAAAATGGCATGTAAGGTAGGGTAAAAATATATTATCATCTAATAAATCAGCCTCTTTTCAGTATTTAAAATAAGAAAACATATATTGAATAAAGGCAAATAAAATAAGATTATGCACTTAGCATTACACATAATAGTTCACATAATTAATCAGATTAGAGACAAGGAAATGTCTGACTATATAAAGTTAACTAAGGAAAGAATAGGTCCATCAAAAAAACAGAGGTAATATCTGGTTAACACTGGAAATTTAGAAAAAGGAGTTGCTGTGGAAACATTGTGTTTTCCCTTTTAAATGCCATCTAGAGAACATCAGACAGCAGACTTTAAATATTCTGATTTCGGTAGCTAGCCAACACCTTGGTGAAACTGGCTAAGCTGAATGTAATTAAATGCATGCATCGTTTCTGACTCCTTCTGTGCTGATTGTGTGGCCTAGTGAACATTCGTAACATTTGTGGTAGCCCTGCATGTTTTGAATAGTCATTCTTTATTTGTTTATTCCATTAATTTCTTATATTTTTATGCTACTATAACATTGCAAATTCCAACATTATGAGTGAGGTTTCCTCAATATAAAAGTCAAAATTTAACTTCTCAGATTTCTCATTTCAACTCTGATTTGTAATCAGAGTTAAAATGAGCTCAAAGCCATCATTTCATTAACAAGACAAAAGGCTGAACAAACTGAAAATCAATATTTCTTTGACTCATAGAGAATACATGTTGCACATTAAACCACCACCCCACAGTCTGAAGATACAGGCAAAATCAGTGAGACACAGATATTTTGTCCTGGGACAGAAGCCCCTGGAGCCATTAACTGGTAGGAAAACTTAATGGTTATATGATGAATTTGCAAAAACTGCATGTAGACTAGAGTGAGAATGAAAATCTGGGCCTAGTTTTAAGGGAGATCTCACATTCTCCAGGTCTATCTGCAGAAAGTCCACTTCTCAATGTGAAGATTCAAGAAGAGTCCTATTCTAGATCTGACATTGGAAGGTATGCTCAGTTTTCTCCACAACAAAGGCCTGCTGTGCGGGTGGGTGTGGGGCAGACTCTTTACATGCTGGGGGAAGGGCATTTCTTCCACTCCAGCCAGATACTAAAAGGGGAAAAAAATCTCAAAAACATTTGTGAAAGTACTAGAGTGACATTAAGTTATAAAATTAGAGAATGCTTCCCTTCCTCCACATTTTATCACCACACACAGAGCTCGTTTGATAGTTTCATATATAGCTATATAAACTATATAAACTATATGAAAACTATGTATAAGCTATGAATAATTTTTCTTAATTAATCTAAAAATAACTTTAAAGTAATAATACTGATAAAGTATTGGGTGATTATGGCATATGGAGAAATGAAAAGAATGACAGCAATGAATTGGAAACATTCTGTTATAGGCACCGACAGTATACATTAAGCATGTACTGTTACTTGAAGGCCGATCTAGGTTTGCTATAAAGTATACACAAACTCTAAGGCAACTTCTAAAAAAAAGTTAATGAAGTATAATTAACATACTAAAAAAGAAAGGAAATGTAAATATATAAAGTACTTAGATAAGATCCTAGAACATTTGCCCTGACCCTGACCAGTGTGGCTCAGTTGCTTCAGCAGGGTCCCTCAAAGCTAAAGGTTGCAAAGTCACAGGTTGGATTCCTCATCAGGGCATATGCTTGGGCTGCAGCCTGGTCAATAAATTTTCTCTTAATCTATGTACACTTCCTTCTTAGTCTTGCCTTCCTAGTGATCTAAGCAAGTAGTATGATATACCCATTCTTTTCTTTGTTCTTACTCTTCTTTCTCCCTTTAATTTTTTTCTATATACAGTGCTGCTATATTTCTTGTAGTTGCTTCCCCAAATTTTTGTCTTTGCATATATAAAGAGAATTATTCAGTCAGAAAGTGTTTACTATATGCCTACTATGTGCCAGGTATTTTACTATGTTTTAGAGTTTTAAAGGAAAATAAAACACTATCTATCTCACTAAAGTCCTCCAATATTTTATTTAAATATTTAGGTACACCTATATTGGGTGCATATATGTTTACAAGAGTTATATCCTCTTGTTGGACTATTCCCTTAAATATCATGCAGTGATACTTCTTTGTCTCTTGTATGGCCTTCATTTTGAAGTATATTTTGTCTGATATAAATATTGCTATCCCAGCTTTTTATTAACATCCGTTGGCATGGAATATTTTTTTCTATACCTTCACTTTCAGCCTATGTATATATTTTGTTCTAAGTGGGTCTCTTGTAGACAGCATATATGCGGGTCATGTTTTCTTACCCATTTGGCTATCCTTTGTCTTGTGATAGGAGCATTTAATCTGTTTACATTTAAGGTTACTATTGATAGCTACTTATTCATTGCATTTTTCCTTTTGTATCTGTGTTCCTCTCTCTCTCTCTCTCTCTCTCTCTCTCTATATATATATATATATATATATATATATATACATATATATGTATTTCATTTTGTTAAAGTGGTCTCTTTAGCATCTCTTGCAGTGCTAACTTGGTGGAGATGTTCTCTTTTAGCTTTTTGTTTGTTTGTTTAGGAAGCTCTTTGTGTTGCCTTCTATTTTAAATGAGAGCCCTGCTGGATAGAGAGGAGGCTGCAGGTCCTGGCTGCAGGTCCTTGCTTTTCATTACTTGGAATATTTAGTGCCAGTCACTTCTGGCTTGTAGTGTTTCTGTTGAGAAATCAGCTAACAGCCTTACTGGAGTGCCCTTGTATGTTACTAGCTGTTTCTCACTTGCTGACTTTAAGATTCTCTCTTTGTCTTTAAATTTTGCCATTTTGATTGTAATAGGTCTTGGAGTGGGCCTCTTTGGGCTCCTCTTGATTGGGACCCTCTGTGCTCCTTGAACTTCTATGACTTTTTCCTCACCAAGTTAAGGGAGTTTTCTCTCATCATTTTTCCAGACAGGTGTTTTATCCCCTGCTTCTTTTCTTCCCCTTCTGATATCCTTATGATGAGAATATTGGTATGTTTCAAGGCTTCTCCATGGCTAAAGAAAACATCATCAAAATAAAAGGGAACCAACTGTATCTCTCAATGATACGTATCTGTCAATGATACATTGAAGAATGGTTTATTCTCCAAAATATAAAAAGAACCCCCACAACTTAACACCAGGGAGACAATCCAATTAAAAACGGTCAAAGGACCTGAATAGACACTTCTCCAAAAAGGACACACAGATGACTCATAGACATGAAAAATGCTCAACATCACTAGCCATCAGAAGGATGCAAATTAAAACCACAATGAGACATCACCTTACACCTGTCAGAATGGCTATCACTAATAAACAACAAACAACAAGTACTGATGAAGATGTAGAGAAAAGGGAACCCTAATGCATTCTTAGTGGGAATGCAGACTTGTGCAGCCATTGTGGAAAACAGTATGAAATTTCCTCAAAAAAATAAAAATGGAACTGCTTTTTGACCTAGTGATTTTGTTGCTGGGAATATACCCTAAGAATCTTGAAACCCTAATTCAAAAGAACTTCTGAACCCCTATTTCATACCAGTGCTATTTACAACTGTCAAGTGTTAGAAACAGCCTAAGTGCCCATCAGTTGATGAATGGATTAAAAAACTGTGGTACATTTATGCAATGGAATACTATGCAGCACAAAGAAATAAGAAGGAATTCCTACCTTTTGTGACAGCATGGATAAGACTGAATAATATTATGCTAAATGAAATAAGACAGTTGGTGAAAGACAAATACCATATGATCTCACTTATAAGAGAACTTTAATGAAGAAAAGAAACTAACAAGCTAAACAGAGCCAGGACATGGAAACAAGGAAAAGGCTGACAGCTGCAAGAAAAAACAGTTGGGGGATGGTGGTGGAAAGAAGGGCCAAGGACTAGTCAAAGAACATGTATGAATGATCCATGGACATGGACAACAGTGTGGGGACGGACTGTGGGAGAAGGGGAGGGCTTGACAAAGAAGGACAAGGGCAGGTAATTGGGACAACTATAATAGAATAAAATTTTATTATTTTTTTTTATTCTTAAGCAAGAATAAAAAAAAATCTGAGTTATGGGAGAGAATTTCTATATAGAACTATGGCCTCTTACTGAAAATTTCTATGAACTATTCAGAGCCCCAAACAGGTTGCTTTTTAAATCTGTATCATGGTGGTTATGACATAGAGGCAAAGGATACCTCCCAGATGCACCTGCTGTTGGAATGTATAGAATAGACAGATTGGTTGAGGCCAACCAGCCTATATCTGGGCTCTGAGATAATACCACCTCAGATCCTGGAGTCTGCTTTACAGATGGCTGGCTGATTTTGGTGATAACAGCACAAACATGGAAAGGGAACACTAGATAGAGTAAGCCAGAGAAGGCCAAAGGAAAAGGCAGAATCCCTGCTAAAGACAAAATGAGTAGTTTATGAATGCGCCTGAGACAAACTCTGGGAAGTCTTCCAGCTGAGAGGAGCTTGATTTTGCTACATCTGAGAAGTCACCCCAGCTATTTGCAACACTTGCTGGTGGTGATTTTTCTATAATACAATGTAGTAAAAATAACTGTAACTAGACACTCATACAATCCCCTGTCTGTGATGCATAATTTTTGGTCCTCTGAATTAATTTGTATCAAAGACCTCTCTTACATAATTTATATGCTATATTTGTCACAAAATGCTTCTAACTTTTATTTAAATTTTAATTTTGAAATATTTATAGATTCATAGCAAGTTGCAAAAATAACAGAGTGATCTGGTGTACGCTTTACCCCACTCCCCCCCCCCATGGTTACATGTAAATAACTATAGTACAATGTTTAAACCTGATCACCGACAGTGGTAAAATATGTGTTGAATTCTATGCCATTTTATCTCATGTAAATTTGTGCAACAAGCATCAAAATCAAGATGTAGAACCAGTCCATCACCACGGAGATCTCCTGCAGGAGATCCACAATTTTATGGATCCATACTTCCACTCTGCCCCCAAATTAATCCTTCCTAAACCCTGGAGACCACTAATCAGTTATCCCTATTTATACTTTTGTCATTTTGAGAATGTTATATAAATCAAATTATATGGTATATGGCTTTTTTCACTTTGCATATCTCCCTTGAGATCTAAGTTGTTATATGTGTTAATTCATTCCTTTTTACTTCTGAATAGTACTTTATGGTATGAATGTACCATAGTTAACTATAGTTTAGTTAACTAAAGTTAACTAAATAGTTATACTATAGTTGTACATAGTTATATGTATAACTATATAGTTATACATAGTTATATACATATATACATATGTATAGTTATACATAGTTATAATAGTTTGTTAACTATGTATCTATTATAGGATACTTTGATTGTTTTCAGTTTGGACTATTACCAACAAAGTTCCTATGAACATTCATGCAGAGAAAAAGAAACAGTCTAAGCTAACAAGTACTCTGGTTTGTATTCTTTCACATGTAGATGTGGTTCAAATACTACATTTGTTCTTACATGATGAATAAATGAAAGTGTTTGTACAACATGCTCAGATCCAGGGCAAAAGGTGTGATGGACATTGGTCAAGGAAGCAAGCTGATTAAGCACGCTGAACCTGCGCTGCAGAATGGAAGGTCAGGAGAACTGTGCTGTGAATTACTGTACAAACAGAAACTCAAAACCATGCCATTGAGAAGACAGAAGGACAGGTGCCTCTCCAGAACACGAAGGAAGTTAGTCTAGAAGCAAAGTACAGACATTTTGAGTTTGTAGAAACAGAATAATATAGTCAAGGACAAAATACTTTTTAATAATCCCATTCTCCCAGAGGTTATAAAATATGGTGTATGTTTAATATATTTGAAATTATTGAATTATCAAAAACATTAAAAATGACTCTTTAAAAAGTTATTATATTTGATTTTTTCTTTGGTAAAAATATTGTCAGACAATATTTTTTAATGCTGAAATTTCCAATTCTCAATAGCTGTCATAATGCCAAGTAAAGAAGTTATTCATCCATGAAAGCTCCCTTTGTTAAAGTACAGACTGCATTATTTATACAATATGAATGTTTAATGAATGCATACAAATTCAAATGTCAATGTAGATAAAATAAAATCACATTTCTGTCAAGAAAAAAAGGCTTTTCAATGAAGAACAAGACTTTGTTTTAAGATAAAAAAGTTAAAAAAAAAATCGTAAATTGTTTTTTAAAGTAAATGAAAGAGAAGTATATGTGGATTTCCTTAAAGTTTATCTTAAATACAAATGTGAAACCATATCTTTAAACAATGAATGGGGTAGCCATTTCACTTTGTATTTAGAGAATAAATTAAAACAATAAATTTTTATCCCATATCATAAAAAATCATGGTTAAAATCATTATTATAAGGATAATAAATAACATTTTTATGCATCCAGATTAATGTGGCATGAGCTTTAATGATTTAGGTTGTTTTTAATGACACAGTTGAGTAGAATTGGCATTCATAGAGGAATTTAACCATACAAAAGTTTCTGTGAAATTATATTTCACTTATTTATAAAACATTTTGCAAACAAAATTTTATACCCAGGTTTGTTATTTAAGGTATTTATTCCTTTGCAGGTTGCATGAGAAGGCATAATGAAAGAAAATAATCAGATTCTTTCTGTTAGTTTTCTATTATCACAGCACAAAGAAGAACTTTTTGTGGAACTATTTTCAAAAGATTTACTGGATAACATGGAAGTCACATGAAAGAAGATGATTTAATTTGTCACCATCGATGTTTCTCATAGTATTCTTTCTGTAGACAAAGCAAATTGGTGATTCCTGCCATACTGAGAACCTAACTGATGAAACACTTCTCTGCTTGAGACCTGTCCTAGCTGTTTTATTTCTAACTAAAATTCCCACCACTAAGGCATTTTCAGTGAAATAGTCAACAAAGATTTTGACAATATCCTCTAAACTGAGCTTTATTAAGTAAAAAGAGATGGGGAAGGTTGGAAAATTTTGAGGGAAAAGGAGTCTGACAGGCTCCCTTACCATTTTTCTCTGGTAGCAATCTGACCTGTGTTGTTTGGAAGACTGATACATTGTCATTAAGTATATAAATCCCAGTTGCTATACATGGTGGAGTAAGGAGCTACTTAGTTGTCCATGTGAGAAACCACTGAGGTGCGAATCAATGCATACAATTTGCAACATTTGCACATGTGAATTGCAACTTGAGAGCAGTATAATGATTATTTCAGATGCAAGAGAGAGCAAGCTAAATTAAAACAATATTTAAAAAATTAATTTACTGGGATGTATATCAGAAAATTTTAAGAACATTCTGGGCCTGGGACTTAAACAATGTTACAAGACAGTTTATTTTCAGCACTTCAAGATTCTTTGTCCTATACTAATTTAATATTACCCTTCATGTCACAACAAAGGAGAGGCTTATCTCTCACCCAGTTCCAAGACCTGCTCTGGTTTACAAATTCAGTCTCTTCATTGAGAAGAAGGTAGGATATCCCAGAGAAAATTATATACTATCAAACTTTATTCTGTAATAAATAATAAAAATGCATTACACTACAAAACTGTATTCTACTTTTCTGCAGCTACTTACCAGAAAGGACTATAGAAAGAGGGATTGTAGGATATTACTAGTTACTGGCTCAAAATGCTTTAATTCCTGAGGACCAAAATTTCACTTTAGTCCATTAGGATTTCTCCTTGTTAAGTAGTCAATAAATGATACCACATTTCTTGAAACAGAAGAGATTACAGCCATATCAATACTTGAGAAATGAAGGAATTTAATTCTCCTATTTCAGTTGTGCAGAAGAGAGGTAAATTTTAGGCTATGAGAATTAATTAAAACTATAAATTCTGATTGACATTTATAGAATACTCCATCTAATAGTGGAATGATACATTTTTTTTCAAGCTCACATTGAACAATCATCATGACAGAAGAAGACATCATGAACCATAAGAAAAGTACCAATTTCAAAAGAATAGAAAAGATACAAAGTATGTTTTCAGACAACAATGTAATTAAACTGGATATCAAAACAAAGAGAGCTTGGGAATTCCCAAATATTTGAGATTAAAAAGGAAACTATATACATCAAGGAAAAAAGTCTCAAGGTAATTTTGGAAAACTTGGAAAAACTAAATGAAAATACAACTTATCAAAATCTATGGACTGTAATGAAAGCAGTGCTTAGAAGACTCATATGAGAAAAACTATATAATTTAAATCTAGGTATATATATGTGTGTGTGTGTATGTGTACATATATAATGAATGCTGTTATTAATCAACAAAGTTCCAAAACAGAAAGCATGGACCCAGATGGTTTCTCTCATGAATTCTACCAAACATTTAAGAAAGAAATTATATCAGTTCTCTAGAATCTCTTCCAGAAAATAAAAGTAGAAGATACAATTCCTAATTCAGTGAAGACAGCATTCCTCAAAACCACACCCAGAGTAAACATGACTATAAAGAAAAATTAGAGCCCTGACTGGTGTGGCTCAGTGAATTGAGTGCCGGCCTGTGAAACCCAAAGTCTGCTGGTTGGATCCCCAGTCAGGGCACAGGCTTGGGTTGCAGGCCAGGTCCCCCATGGGGGGGACGCATGAGAGGCAACCACACATTGATGTTTCTCTCTCTCTCTCTCCCTCCCCCTCTCTCTAAAAATAATTAAATAAAATCTTTTTTTAAAGAAAGAAAAATTAGATACCAATAACTCTCATAAACAAAGATGAAAAAATCCTCAACAAAATATTAATAAATTGAATTCAACAATGTTTAAAAAAGTATGAACCACAACCAAATGACATTAATTCCAAGTATAAAAGGTTGGTTCAATCTTCAAAAATAAAGTAATCTACCATATTTAAAGATCAAGAAACAAGTTATATGGTATATAACCATATCATTTGACTTGAAAAAAGCATTTAACAACAACAACAACAACAACAACAACAATGATCATTCATGAAAAGATAATCCACAAACTAAGAAGAGGGAAAATTCCTCAACTTGATAAATAACATCTACAAAAAAGTTTTAGCTAACATCATACTTTATAGTGAGACACTGGATACTTTTTTCCTCCTAAAATCATAGATATGGCAAATAGGTCCTCTCTGAACAGTTTTATCCAATATTTTTCTAGCTACTGCATTAAGAGAAGAAAAAAAAACTTACATAGATTAGGAAGGAAGAATTAAAATTTTGTCGGCAGATAGCTTAATTGTCTAGATAGAAAATTCCAAAAAATCTCCAGTTACTGGTAGTAATAAATAGGTATAGAAAGGTTACAGGTACATACAAGGTTAATATATAAAAATCAGTTACTTCCACATATGCTAGTAATGAACAATTGAATTTAAAGTTTAAAAAGATAATATAATTTAAATAGCACCAAAAATAAAATATTTAATACTTAGTTATAAAGCTTATAAAATATATACAGAATATCCATGAAAAAAATCTATAAAACTGTGATGAAAGGGATCAAAGATCTAAATAAATAGAGAGCTATTGTGTGTTCCTGGATATTGCTAAGAGATCAGTTCTTCCCAACATGATCTGTAGATTAATTGCAACTCCAATTAAATAAATGCCAGTAAGCTCTTCTGTAAATAACAAAATGATTCTAAAGTTTATATGGAAAGACTGAAGACCTAGACTAGTCAACGTAATAGAATATCAAAACTGAAAGAAAAAACTGTAAGTTGAATTTTATTAAAATTAAAAACTTCTGTTCTGTGAAATACATTGTAGAAAATAAAAAGCAAGCCACAAATTGGGAGAAATATATTTGCAAAGTATATACCTGATAAAGTACTTGTCTCCCAAGTATCCAAAAACTAAAATTCAACAAGAAAAATACAAACAACCAATTTTAAAATGGGTAAAATATCTGAAAAAATTACTAAAGATATATAGATGTTAAATAAGTATATGAAAAGTTGCTTCACATCTTTGCAATTAGATAATTGCAAATATTAAAACCACAATGACATACCAATACAAAACTATTAGTATGGTTAAAATACAAAAACAAAAAAGCCTGACAATACCAAATGTTGGCAAGGATGTGAAACCACAGCAGCCCTTATAAAAAATGATATAGTCAATTTGAAAGATACTTTTCAGTTCTTACAAGCCATCATCTCACCACGTAATTCAGCAATTTCAATTGCACTCTTAGCTATGGACCAAACTGATTTGGAAATTTAGGCTTATATGAAAGCTTCCATGAATATTTTATAACAGCTTTATTCAAAATTTTCAAGTACTAAAAACAATGAAAATCTACTTCAGTAGGTTAGTGGGTAAACAAACTGTGGTATGGCCATACAAAGAAATACTATTCAGCAATAAAAAGAAATGATCCATAGTCATTGAACAACCAGACAATGAACACATATGAATGAATGAATGACCCATTGACATGGACAACAGTGTGAGAATTGATTGTGGGAGTGGGGGGGGCAAGGAGGGCAAAGGGGGGAAAACTGGGACAACTGTAATAGAATAATAATAAGAAATTATTTTTAAAAACTTGAATGAATTTTAAATGCACATAGATAAATTGAGGGAATCACTCTTAAAAGGCTACCTACTTTATGACTCTGATTAGATGATGTTCTGATAAAGGTAGAACTAGAGCAACAATAAAAAGAATTAGAATACTATAATTGGGAGAACATGACACTGGGTATTAATCAAAACACATAGAAAATTTTAAACCATATTTAGAACATATTTAAAACATACAGAAATTTTAAAACATATTTCAGGAGTTTGGAGAATCCAAGGATGGAGTGCAGAATGTGACAAAACAATGTAACCACACTGCAAATGTGTGAGAGAACCTCTAAGGAGGAGCTGGGGGAAGGTGCCAAAAAGTGGAGTTTATATGGCTAATGGCAAAAGAAACTCTACAGAAGTACTGAATAGAGTAATTTCCTAGTGACAGAGGCTAACAATGGTGATACTGCTGTGTGTGTACACTGGAACTGAATAATTAAACAAATGGATGGCAGATGGTAGAAGCCAGGTTTCTCACTATCGAACTAAGAGTTTACAGATAAACAAGTGGAGGCTATAATGATCTATATAATGGGTTAGTGTTGGATACATCAGTATGAACTTATGTTATTCTTAATATAGATGCAAGCCATTATATATAGAAATATTTACATATACATGCATATATAAGCATGAGTATACACATACATATTTCTGTGTTACCACAGCTGAAAGACCTAGGAGCAACTACAACCCAGTCACAATGAGAACACTTAGCAACCAAATCTCGGTTTCTAATACCACTCTTTAATAAAAGGAACCAGGGCTCCTGGGACGCCAACTGAATCTAGAGCCAGGGGCAGTGAATAAATATACCAGGTAGTTGTGGAGCCACTAATCATGCCAGAAAGGGAGTGTTAACCACACACACATACACACACACACACACACACACACACACACACACACACACACAATGATGGAGGGATGTCAAAAAGACACAGGAGCCAACTGAAAGAGCACCCAATGGTGGGTGCAGGGACAATCTTTCTTAGCAAAGTAACAAGCACAGTAGTACTTAATTATAACCAAGAATATAAAACAATATGCATGATTCCATACAGCCAGAAAAAAGACTGAATCAATAGATCAACAAGGGAGAAGAGACAAATCTGTAGTGCACAAGAATTCCAAATAATTTATGTACATATTCTACCTTCTAGGAGGTGGAGTATAAATCCCTGCTCCTTAAGTGTGTTGTTCACAGAGTGGCTTCTTCCCAAAGAGCATAACATAGAAAGGAGCAGAGGGAGGAACCTTAGCTTACAGGAATTGGCCCACACTGTTTCGGCCAAGTGATCAAGGTTAGCATCAACAGTGATAAGTCATGTGGGTATAATGTGATGATAATGGAACTTATCACAAAAATAATGAACTCCTCTGTGGTCTTCCTCCCAAGGACACATAAACACCAGCATAATCATGAAAAAAAAATCAGATAAACTCAAATTGAAGGACATTCTATATAATATTCAACCACTACGCATATAAACTATCAAGGTCATTTTTTTTTTAAAGTAAGAAAGAATCAAAGAAAGTATAAGAAACTGTAACAATCAGAAAGAGGTGCAAGTGCACGTCAGTAGATGAGTGGATGAAAAAGCTGTGGTATATTTGCATAATTGAATACTACTCAGCCATAAAAGAAAGGAAATCTTACCTCTTCCAACAGCATGGATGGACCTGGAAAAGCATTATGCTAAGTGAAACACTCATAAGCCAGAGAAAGACAAATACCATACTATTTCACTTATGTAGAATCCAATGAACACAAAATCCTAGCAAACGAAATAGACTCATAGATACAAAAGAGACTGACAGATGTCAGAAGGGAGGAAGTTTGCGGGGCTGAGTGAAAAAGGTGAAAAGATTAAGGGAAAAAAACCTCGTACACACAGACAGCAGTTCGGTGATTACCAGACGAAAAGGGCAGAAGGGCAGTAGAGGAGGGTAAAGGGGGAATAGATGGGGATGGGGGGTTTGACATGAGGGGTGAATACAACACAATGTACAGATGATATGTTATAGAACTGCACTTGAAACCAACATAATTTTATTAATGTCATCCCAATAAATTCAATATTTTTTCAGTAAAGAAGCTAAGGATACGTGACAACCAAATGCAATGTGCTACTTTAGATAGCACACTGGAACAACAAGAGAATCTTAGGTGAAAAGCAAGGAAAGGTGAATAAGACATTAACACAATGTATTAATATCTGTGTATTAATTTTAACATGCATACCATAAAAATAATAAATGCAGTCACTTTAAAATGGAGTTGTAGCTGCCAATCCAGAGGAACTGCCTTGCAGTTCTCACTCCTCAAACCTTAGGAAGGTTAAAACTGAGCAAAATAATCTTTGGGCCTAGCCTGAAGTGACATTGTATCCCATACAACTCTGGGAGACAGCAAGAAAGCAGATACGACTAATGGACTGAAAATTAAATACAGCCTTTAGAATTAAACTCACTATGTTCACTTATCTGCATTTACAGAAAAGCATTCCTTCTATTGATGTAATTATTCCCCTTGATTGATATAATTTTCTCCTTCATTAAAATAATTGTTCCCCTTCCTTAAAAAAAAAAAAATTGCCTTTGTTCCTAAAGGGAACATTGGGTTTCTTTTTGAATTAGGGCATCCAGAATAGCTATTTTCTTGGATATCAAATAAATGCTTGTTTCCCCTTACTTTGGCCTTTTATTTTTAGGTTAAAAGTACCATATAAAAGCAAGAGGTTAATAAACAGGAAAGCTGTGTGAAATATAATGTAACTCTTTACTATATTCACACTTTTATCTGTAAATGTAAGTATTTTCTAAAGCTGAAGTTTATTAAAAAAGAAAATTTTTAAAATAAGCAGTATAAGGAGGGACAAAAAAAAAAAAACAAAAACGGAATTAATCCCTGGAGGGCAGGCCCCTTGTAGTACACTCTTCTCCCGCTAGGTCAATGTTCTAGGAACCCATCTGTATCAGTGTACCAGCTGATGTCGCTGTGAAAGGCTGTGTTTGGCTTCAGTAAATTTTTTTGAAGACTCAATGTGTTTGCCCATTTCATGATGGGTGACTTACGGGCAAGCACACCTGCCCACGGCACACTGAGCATTCAGCAGTTTTTGACTAAAAACAGCGTGGTCCCCAAACCCCACTCTCCCTATTCACCTGATATCTCCCTAAGTGACTTTTTTTTTCTCTCCAGATGAAAAGAATCCTCAAAAGGAAACACTTTGCTGACCTTGAAGAAGTGAAACAAAAAAAAACCACAGAAGCACTAAAAGGCATCAAAATTGACAAGTTCAAAAACTGTTTTGAGAAGTGGAAAAAAATGACTCCATAGGTATATTGCATCAAATGGATAGTACTTTGAAGGTGACTGATGTTTAAGCATTTAGGAATAAATACACATTTTTTTATAAATAAATTGTGGAGGATTTTTTGTTCCACCTCATACACTAAAATCATCTTTCATGAGAAGGTTCACTTTACAAAACATAAAAACTAATTGTCAGAAACTTTTATGAATTCTCCATAGAAAAAGGAATCCTTGCTATGCTCCTAACAAAGGAATCCTTCAACAAAATGAACGTTCATGACATGTACAAAAGAACCCTAAAACCCTTTCTACAGAGAGTGCCTTTACTGGGGTGGTAATGAAAAGGAAATAAACCACATTTGAGCCTCATCTTCTCAATGTATTTATATCAAACTTTTCATATCTTTTCTCCTCTCATATTATTTATGATTGTTCTCAATGAATACCATTTAAAATTATGTAAAATTAATTTATGAGTTGTTATTAACTTTAACCAAGAGTTTAAAAAAGATTTATCTCAGATTCGTCAGGAATGATTGGTTTCAGATTTGCTTACCGTCCATTTAGGGGGGAAAATACCGGAAAATACAGTTGGTTTATAAATTCAAGAGTTTCCCAGATGATTCCTGAAATTGGACCCCAAAAGAAAGGGGAAGGACAAACCAAAGAAAGAAGCAGACCATGCCAAATTGGCAGATGGCAGTTTCAATAAGCAAGGAAACTTACTTATAAGGCTTCCCCTGGGTTGTCAGAGAATCTTAAAAGCTCACAAAGAGGCCTTAACCAGGTTCAGTCACGCCTAGTTTGGGTGGGGTTAATGACACATTATCTGATGGTTGCATCAGTTGATAGGTGCTAGCTATGCAATTGGTGGTCAGACGGTACTTTCCAAGGACAGGGGCAGGGGTGAGGAGAATCTGATCACCTGGGTCACTGGTCATGTGTGTCCTCTCAGTGACCTCCTTCAACAAATACTGTCGCAATGGAATATCAAAACCTGCCAAACGTACAGAGAAACGTACAAAGAAAGGGGAATTTATTGAGGAGAAAGCTCCTGGTCCTATTGTAAAGAGAAATGTGGACAAACAGTATATTGGCCTCTAGGGCTCACTGAAATTTGCCGAAGCAGTGACAGCCAAAAAAATAACAATGATGAGTCCAGAAAACTTATGTTTTTATCTGGAAAAAAAAGGAAATTATGTTATTTACAAAGGTAATGTGTGTGTGGTGTATACAAAGTATATAATTTTTGTGCATGAGAAAAAGCCTATGCTATATTCTGAAAAGATACTTTGAAATCAGTCTAATCACATTCTACCTAATTAATATCATCCATATCGCATCATTAACAATTCAGAGTTAAATTCTCCCAAGATGGCAGAAGAGTAAGTGGAAACAGCACAAACCTCCCCCAGGCCCAAACTGGAATTACAACTAAATTGAAAAGAAACCAGCCTGAATAACCTACTGAACACTAGCAGGAGAGAAGCCTTATAACCACGGACAGACGAAAGAAGCCACTTTGCCACAATCAGGCTAGGAGGGAGTGCTCAAGAGGGCTGGCTGGGTTTGCACTGATGGCAGCTAAAGTTTTGGAGGGATATTTCAGTGACTGAAGATTTACCCAGAGAAGTATGGATTCTAAACCCCAAGTTGGCCTCCCCAGCCTAGAGCACCAGAACTGAGAAACGAACCCAAATAACATCTGCTGTGAAAATCAGTAGAGTTTCTGTCTGCCAGGAAGAGACAGCTGGAGATGCAGAGAGACACTTAAGGACCAAAGCACAAAATTTTGTTGATGACCACTTATCTGGGCTCTGGCAAATGGAGGGCAGAGTATACTAGAGATGCATGAGGAGAGACTGGGGTTGGTGGCTCTGAGGAGAAAGCGGAAAGATCAGCTGCTATGATCCCTGTGTTCAGTCACTCCCCATATTACAGAAGACATCATTCTCAGGCAGAACACTCCCCACCATGTGACAGTGGCCTGGAGGGAAGCAATAGCCCCACCCACAGGAATCCCTCTCACCCTACCCTGTGAAGCTTAAGCCAGGATGCTGAGTAAAGCTGGAGGCTATTTCAGTGATTAAATCTAACAGCAAAGGGCAGATATCTGGAATCTCTGAGACTTTAGCTGACTTTCCTGTGGGCCTGGTGCTGGTAAAAGCCAGCCTTGGTATGCATTCTGGTTCTTCCTGCACACACCCAAGCCCAGCAGAGGGAGCCATCAGCTGTGGATCGCTGATAGCTCCAAACAGGTTGCCCAGGGTCAGTCACAGGCAGCATCTGACATAGGTCAGCACCAGAGTCTTTGTTAATCTACCACACACATAGAGACAAGCACACAAAAAAGCAGCCAAAATGTGAAGACAAAGAAACAGGCACCGAATGAAAGAACAAGAGAATCCTCTAGAAGAAGAACTAAATGAAATGGAGGCAGGCAATATATCAGATAGAGAGTTTAGATTAATGATTATAAGGATACTCAGCAGCATGTAAAAATACAGAGAAACCATAAAAAAAGGACCAATCAGAAAGAAATAAGGCACTATCTCTAATAAAGAGTTAAATTAAAACTAGCTAGCCTAGATAGGAATTTATTTTCATACATCAAAATGCTTATTTGATTAAGGTTCAAAAATTCATTTAGTCTGTCCTATTAGATATCTCAATATTAATAGCTCATCAGTTAATTTCTCCTTGAATGTTTGTGAAAGACCTGTAAGTGAGTTGATATGAGTTAAATCACTAGAATAAAATTCAGTGGGTTTTTTTCAGTTAGACAACTAGCTTTCATCATAAGAATAAATTGAAAGAACCCAGAGAGGTTGCATTAAATCCAAGTGACTTTTATAAAGAAAAAGAAAAGGCTTCACAACACCAGTGAAGCCTTTTCTTTACTTGAAGCTGAAACCAAAATTTCAGTTTCAAGTAAAAGAAACCTTGAGATAGGGTTGGTGAATCTTTTTGTTCAAATTCAGGCCTAATCATGGCTCCTAAAGGAAGACTTATCAGCAAGATGTTCAAAAGAAAATATTGACTTGCTCATATAAAGCTTTAAATCTCCTGCCAAGAAATCTGAAAAGACTAAATAAGGATTTTGTCTTTTCTTGCGAGATGAAGGAATGAAACAACCTTAGAAAACTGAATACTGTCATTATGGATTAGTGAAAAGACTTGTTCTCTTTTCAAATAAAGCACCTTTACAACTTCAATGTGTTATTTTTATCTGAAGGCCATAAGTAAGAATAATATTACCAAAAATTATGTCATAGGTAATTTTGCATTTATTAAAAAAACTAAACGTTGTTACATACACATTTTTTGAGCATCACTATGAGTTATTTCCAAAAGAAAACATCACTTATTAAGGGAAGCTTTCATTTTTTTTCTTTTTCCTCTTTTCTCTGGCTTTACTATTGTTTCACTTTCCTTTCTAAACATTACATTTATTAGAAACCTAGTTTTAATTCTTGATGATTTGGACTGCTTGTAAAAAAAAATAGGGTAATTTATTTAACTTTATTTGAAGACTAAGAAATCTCTGTTGATCTAAATCATGTTATTGACAGAACAAACCAATGACAGATGATTTGAGGGCCACTAGCCTGGAATTATCTTTCATAGTCTGAAATCCGCACTCTTTTCTCTTTGATTAAGGAACCAGTTTCTAGAAGGCTACTACTAAGATATGAATATGCTACTTCACTATCAGTTTTTTTATAACTAATTATTGAGTGCTTCTTTGGAGTACTTCACCATTATCACTAAAGTGTGTTCTCCACTAAGAAGTAAGATACTCAAATTATGGGTCTCTGTTTTAGAAATTCAGGCTTGGGCATAGCATCAATGTGAGAAATCCCAGTAGTTGAGAGGGTACAAAAAAGAACCAGAGCAAGGAGGCTCTTTGGATCCTCTGGACCCAATTCCAACATGAGTATTGGGAAGGGGGGTGGGTTCCCACTACACCAACAGACACCCAGAGTGTTTAAGAATTCAGCTTAATTCTGACACCATCTGCCTGGAGATAGCATCAGTTTCTGTGGGTTAAGGGTTAAGTCCTACACCAAATAGTCTATGTCAAAGCTGAATTTGTTAGTCTATCAAGAAAGAGCTTATCACACCAGACCAACTTTGGAGAATCAATATGTAGGGCATGCTCTAAGCACAGACTCAGTTCTCAACAAAGTCTGAAAAAGGTTTGTAATTTTTTCCTGTCTTCTATGAATATAGAAAAACACCCACAATCTAAACTAGCAAGGAGAATCTTTAAAATATAGGTGAGGATTTTAATTTAGCTCCTTGTTTCATTGGGTTTCACGGTTAATTTTGACATAAGCAAGATATGGTGGAGCTGATGATACTAAATAAAGGTGTGCTAGGTTCTTTAATTTAACCTAATTTAAAATTCTTAGAAGCTCTAGCTTGTCTGAGATGTTATGTAATTTGACCAAGAAAGAGGCCAATTCTCATATTATGACATTTTCATCATTGTCTCCCTGAATATAGAATGCAGGTTGAGACCTTAGAAGTGTTTCTCTTTCCTTGGTACAAGGCATTTGAGGTAAAACTAAGGGAGGCATTATTAAAAATTATTTATTTTTTGTCAAAAATGGTTTAAAGTGTTATCTTTGTTTTCTTTATGCAGCTGCTAGCACCAGTCTGAACATTTCACTATTGTTTTCACAGCTACCTTCTGAGAGGTTCCCCAGTCTCTGAAAACTTGTCCTCAGTAAAGACTGTAGAACTTCAACTGCTCATGAATTTAGGAAGATTTTTTAGTAATTTTTGGTAGCACTTTCTTACTAACTTTTATCTTTTCATAATGCAGTGAATTTTTAGATATCACAGAAATGCTGTCCCTGCTCACTTAAATTATTTAACTCCAACATTTTGGCTCAAGCAAGGGATATTCATCTTTAAAATATTGCACACTGTTTATGAGAGCTATGAAAAAATAGAAATCAGTCTTTATTTTTATTTACTCTGAAACTTGAGTGTTTGATAATACATATTTAGCAATTGTTTTTTCCAACCAGTATTCCAAGCCTCAAGTTGTATACAGCCGATATCTAGCCCTTATTGTACCTTATCATGTCTTTTTCCTACAATGGGCTTTTCTCATTGTAGGAAAAAGACATTTTCTCATTTGATTTTTCCCAAACAAACACACTGTAAGAATCCTGTAGAAATCTCACCATTTAACATTTCCTTAGCAAATGCCTCTTGGTTTTTCTATACCTGTGTTCTAAAAATGTACATATTGGGTATGGTACAATAAGCTCAGTGCTGCCACTGCAGGAGATGAGAACAAGGCTTGGTAGAAAGAAGCTTATTATACTCACAGGTCCCAGAGAGGGTCATTGCATGCTACATAGACTGACAGGTGGTCAGGAGGTAGGATGGTCAGGAGGTAGAAGACAGGGGCTAAGGCTAAGGTGGACAGTGTAGGCCAGAGTCTTATTGGGGTTTCCATGGGAAAGGCAAGACCGAGCAGAGTAAACAGTTCAGGATTATCTATTTTGAACAACTCCGGCAGGCTTTGGGCTATACAAGAGGTCTTCAGTTGCCTGGTGTCTGGGCCCAGGATGATGTAGGGCAGGGAAAATATTGACTTGGTGTCTGAGAAGGTACCTGGGGGTAAAACTCAGGATTGATTGCTTCAGATATGAAAAGTGGACTCACTAGCAAGTTGTTATTATCTTTGGAAATTAGCTAGCTCTAGAAGGGGAAATTTCTCCTCAGCCAAAAAAGGTATTTTAAAATGCCAAAACATTATAATATAAAGGAAAATAATATACACACCAATACAAGCCAAATTTCAAAAAGATATATCTTTGATATCAGTGCCTTTGTTTATATTTTACTTGTTTTGTTGATTAGGTTCCTGTTAAAGTTGAGATCATACAGCATTTGTTGAGAACAGGTTGACAGTGACCAGAGGGGAGAGGGGAACGAATTTCAAGGGAAAGGGGGAAGGGTTTGCAGGAACAAGTATAAAGGACACATGGACAAAAATTGGGGGGGGTGGAAATGGGAGGGAGGTAGGGAGGGCTGGGGCGGTGGGCTGGAATGGGAGCAAAAGACAGAAAGCTGTACTTGAACAACAATTTGAAAAGAAAAAAGAAAAAAAAAAGATGTATGAAAACATCCCCAGCCAATGTTCATATTGAGAAAAACTATAAATTTTCATCCATAAAATGCATATAATATTTTTAATTTTAAAAAATGTGGAAAAATCCTGAGTTACACTCCAAAAAGAAGTGTTAACTGTCAGAATCAGGTGAAGATTATTTATTTAAAGTGCCATACAGAGGATAAGTATCAGGTATATCATATACAAGGCACCTTTTATTATAGACTATTGCTTGGTGGTGAGAACATCATGTTTTAAGTTTCTTACATTCTCATTTGATAGTATGTTCGTGTGTTACTTATAGGCATTTCTCTATATTTTAGTTACATTTTAGAAAATGTGTTGAAGTGTGGGTTTTCATGAAACACCTTATTTTTTCCACTTAAGAATAAAGAAAAATAGGCTCTTTATTAGTGTTTCCATGCAGAACATCTGATTTTTCAGGAAGAGATTACTGGCATTCAATGGAGATAACTATATTTGCTGAAAATTATTTTAGGGCCCCAAAGTACCAATACCATGAGTTAAATTATAATGTGGGACAGTTACTTTCACTCTTTCTATGACTACCAGTTCCAGGCTTGTAAAATATACTATTGCCATTTTACTTAAACCTAAATTCAAGCAAAAGACTTTTCTAATTTCTTCTCCTCAGTATCTATATTTGTCACCTTTTTTTTCTGTTGTTTATTTAGTCAACCTAATTCCAGAAGAACTTCCTGATTTTTCTCTAAAAACCATCTTTTATCAGTTCTGGAATTGGGAGTATAGCTTGATTTCATCTCTTATTTCCCTGATGGGCATTTGATGCATATATATGCAATGAAACTACTTCATTATCCTAACAAACACTGATTGGTTCACAAATGGACAGGTGACCCAAGCAAGAGCAGTAAAAACCTTAGATATTGTTTTGCTTGAGTTATTGGAAAAGAGATGATTGTTCTTTCCTTTTTTATTTTTAAGGTAGCAAGCTGTAAGCCAAATCATTTTGGAAGCCATCTTGCCACCATACAGAAGAGGTTTTATAAAAAAATATAAAAGCAAGAATAGATTGAATCCCAATGATATCATCTAAGTCCAAGGTTCCAATTATATCTGAAGTCCGGACATCCTTCTAGATAGATGTGTGAAATTTTTGTTGTTGTTGTTTAACACACTTGCAATAGGAGTTCTGGCTCTTTCAGAACATCTTTTAGGTTAAAGTAAAATGTATTTTGATTCAGTCTTACCCACTAGATACTCAAGAGAAAAAAGTATTTTTGAACATTAGATACTAAAATATAATCATGGAAGATGCCATTCTATTGGATTTAATTAACACAAAAAAGAGAGAGAAAAAAAGTGATACCCTCTGTTGTCCTCCATTTGCACTCCTTATCTGTGATTCTAATGGGGGAAATACTCCAAGGGTATTTACTGTAGTGACCAATAATGAGGCTCTGAAGCAAGACATCTAGAATTTAAATGGCAGCTCTACCCTTCATCAGCTATGTAGCCTTGGGAAAGTTACTCTGTGCATCAGTGTTCTCATTAATGGAATTGATGAGAACTGAGGCAATATTACATGGGATTACTTTAAGAGATAAATAAGATAATATATGTAATATGCTTAGAGCAGCAGCAGGCATATTGTTCATAGTTAATAAATGTCAGGCCCTGACTGATGTGGCCCAGTTGGTTGGGCATTATCCCACAAACCACAAGGTTATGTGTTCAATTCACAGCCAAGGCATATGCCTCAATTGTGTGTTCAGTTGCTGGCCAGGGTGCCTATAAGAGGCAATCCATTGATGCTTCTCTCTCACATCAATGTTTCTCTCTCTTTCTCCCTCCCTTCTCCTCTCTCTAAAAAAATAAGTACTTTCTTAAAAATGCCAGTATTTGAATATTATTTTTCACTAACAGTATATATCATTTTCATTTATTCAATTATTATATATAATTATAACACAAAGAATACTCCCTTCTAAATCTCTTATAATTGTAATAATCTCTCTTACATATTTATCTCCCTTCCAAAATCTTTGTCAACCATAGCAAGCAAGGTTCTGACGAGTCCATTCATCTCA
The DNA here is from genome assembly GCA_004027475.1 of Anoura caudifer. NCBI lineage: Eukaryota > Metazoa > Chordata > Mammalia > Chiroptera > Phyllostomidae > Anoura > Anoura caudifer. The sequence continues at coordinate 79,784 of PVKU01007175.1, forward strand.
TGGCTTTGATATTTATTAGATTTATTACGTCAAGCTCTGCCTGCACACTAAAAACATAATAGTAGATAATAATTTAAAAAGGATGCTCCTCTCATGGAATGTACTTTCTACAGGTGACAGAGAAATCAAAATCAAGACCTTATTTATAATTTTAAAAAATATTATGCAGAAGAAACACAAAATTATTTTAAAACATATTCCGGGGTACCTGCTGTAGGTCTGGAAAGTCAAAGCTTTTCTTCAAAATTGGCTTTCAGTTGAGCTCTTCACTATAGTAGGAAAAGGAACAAATAAATATGGAGAGTAACTTGTGAGAAAGACTATCTTTGAGAAGGAGAATGTTAGCATGTTGAAGGAATGAGAAGGCTATTCTACCCTAAAACACAAACAACAAACGAAAGAATGGCAAAAGAGGAAATTCATAAGGCAGTAAAAAGTAAAGTCACACAGAAACTTTAAAGCACATAAAAAGGTTCTGATTTTGTTATTTTTAATATAATAAAAGAAACCAAAATACTTTGAAGGGTCATTTTTCCAAAAAATTACAAACAGTCACCCTGGTAAATTGTACCTAAAAAGGGTAAAAGAGAATAAAACAGAGTAGAGGAAAGGCTCAAATCTATTTCCATATAGTTGTAATAAGATACAAGTAAAGATGAGGCATATTTTGAAGGAGAAATAGAGAGAAATTAATGGGTTAATGATACATTTAGGAGTTAGAATCAACTGGCTTTAACAACTGATGTGTCGTGGGAACTGGCAGAAGAATAAAAGGAGAAAATTCAAGGATGCTACAGGTACCTGGATTTTTACAAGGTTAATGGTATAAATTAACTTTGTAGTTTGTAGTAAATTGCCATTCACTAAGATAGGAATACTATTGAAAAAAAGCTTTCCATTCTGGGAGGGAAGGTAGAAGATACTGACAAGGGAAGGCTCACTCTGCAAAGACAAGAAAACACACACACACGTGCGCATGAAACATCTTTTTTCAGGACATCAGAGGAAAATTTGTAAATACACTACTGAAACTTTCCTTTCAAGAAGTTAAGAAAGAAGAGAAAAAGACAAAAAAACTAGAAGACAATAATGACATCATAACAGAAATCAATGAAATAGAATGCAGACATACAACAGAAAAACTCAATGGATTCAAAAATAAATTCTTTGAAATAAATAAGGAAATCAATAATCCCTTGCAAATCACAGTAAAAAAATAAATGACCAATCTCAGGAATAAAACTGTAACATCATTATATATCCTCACTCATAAAAAAGAAAATATTTTGAACAAAAGCATAACAATAAATTTGATATTTAATGAAAAGGACAAATGCAAAGTATTTTATCTGCTGCAACAATAAAGAGCTGTGACATTGAAATTAAGAACAATCTGACAGCAACCAGAGTGGAGGTGGGAGGGGATAATGGAGGGAAAAGGGTGAAGGGTTTTCAGGAACAACTATAAAGGACACATGGACAAAACCAAGGAAGGGTGGAATCAGGGGAGGGAGGTGGGAATGGCTGGGGTGGGAGGGAGACATCGGGGAAAAGGCAGACAACTGTATGTGAACAACAACAAAATAAAAAAATTAAAAAAACAAAAGAGTTGTGAATAGTTCTAGGTCTGTTAAATAAAGTGAATACATGTAGAGAACCTTTCCCCAAAAGAAAGCTCTAGGAGCAGTTGGCTTCACTAATGAATTCTTTCAAACCTTTCAGGAAGAAACAAAACTCTTTTTACACAGAAAATAGAGGAAATTTTCCAATATATTTTATAAAAATATCATAATACTTATTCCAAATCTTACTAGCATAGTGCATGAAATAAAATTATACACCACTATCTCTCAGAAACATAGCCACAAAAATCTTAAGCAAATTATATTTTTAAAAATCCTTTTAAAAAATGAGGGTAAGTCCAAATAAATTTATTCCACAAATGCTATGCTAGTCTTACATATGAAAATTAATCACTGTGGAATTTCAAAATTAACAGGCAGAAAGAAGGCTGAGAATTAATGGCTAGAGAAGTAAGACAATAAACAAGAGATCATGATGTTAGAACTCAAGGACAGGAAGTGGTTGAAGAGGGCAGCATGATCTTTATTATTCACTCCTTTCCCACTGCCATAAGTCATGTTCAGGCCTGTGTAAGTCATGTATTGCTGGATAACAAACATCACAAAAATGTCTGTGATATATAACAGTATTTATTTTGGCTATTAATCAGTGAATAAGTTGGGGTTCAGCTGTTTAGTCTGGGCTTACCTAGACAGCTGTAAACCAAAGGTCAGTCTGGGTCTACTTCACATATCTCCCACATCCATAGCAGAGGTACAAGGGAAAAAACAAATACACAATGTCTTTTAAAGTCTTCACCTTGGAACTGGCACATTATCACTTCTGCCCACTTTCTCTTCACCAAAAAAAGTCACATGACCAGGCCCAAAGTCCAGAGGTAAGGTGCACTTCTACTGGAAGGAAATGCAAGGACAAGCGCTGAACTTTACCCTGAAAAAAGGTCAAAATGGTCTATTTCATGTGATGTATATTATGCCATTACACAAAAATAGTCAACTTTGATAACAAAGGGAATTGTTCTCCTTTGCAAATATTTAAACTTATTACAGCACATTTCTTAGATGTCAACTTTAGTGTGCAAGCAGGTGAATAGTTTTTCAAAATTCCTTTGGGTAAGGGAAAACCTAAATACTGAAAGGAAGGAGTCAGTGGGCTGGATCATGGAAAGCCTTGAGCCCTAAGTCCTGACTGAATGCCAATGCCACCACCTAGAGGACCCAGGGGGAAAACTGGAAAGCAAGCCATGTGTTTGTTCTAAAGTCTCCCATTTCATCATGCACCTCTTGTGCCATTGCGCTCCTCTTACATTACCACAGCCCTTCTTAGTGTTACCATGAGACTAAAGGGTCATCATGGTGCCTCTCTGCATCATCAGGGCACATCTCTGCCTCACCATGTGTCTCTAGCTGCTCTGAGTTATCTCACAACACAGTTAATCACAGCTCCACTAGCTTCAACGTGGCAACTCTGAACAAGAGTGCTACGTCTTACAGGGCTTCTGAGGATCTGAAAAGATGCGGGCTTGCATTCCTGGGAAAGCACACAGCAGTTGGAATCAAAGTCTGAGTGACTGCACAGGCCAAGATGAACAGGAGCATTAAAGCCACTGAAATGGGTCTTAAGCAGAGGCCAGCAGGTAGAAAAGGCCAAAGGAGTCTGAGCTTGTACCCGTGCTCCATGGGAAGCATGACCATCAGAGCCCAGAGGCCAGCTTTGTGGACTCTTGTGGGCCCTAGGCACTTTCATTTTGTAGGCCCCTTCCTCGTATAAAAATTATATTTTACAATTTCATTGGTATAAAGATTATATTAATATTATTGTATTATGTATTAAACATTTTATTCAACCTAAAAAAATAATAATACCAAAAGGCATGGGTATGGGAGGCGGGGAGAAACTAGGTCAATAATTCAGTCTACCAAAGACCGTGCTGCCTGGGCTCACAGGTTTTCTAATGCCAGCCCACAAACAGAGCCTTTGCAATGCATTGTCCTTACCTAAAAATGCCCAAAATACCTCCATATTTACAGATACATTTTGAGAACTTCTTCTTGCAGCAGTTACCATTCATTGTGCTACAGTGGTTTACCACTGCTGATGTGGTTGATTTGGATCAGCGATAGATTCCATCCCAAGGAGAGCACACAAAGGAAGTGCAGAGATCTAAGAGGCTGAGGGGCAGGAGAGTTCTAGCTGAAGCACTCTGTACTGGATGATGACTAATAAATCCAGCCAAATTCATTATCAGTTGACAGTTTGAATTTGACATTAGAAGAGAGCTTGGGTTGTGATAAATGTAGACTATATGAACTGTTATTAGGTCTTCAGACCTACTTTCAGCAAAAAGTGACTAATGTTGCAAATTGAGCAGCAATGAATGATATTTCTGTTCTCATATGACCTGGCTGCATTGTTCCTGAGTATTTTTCCTGTCCTTAAGCATATCTCTTAACATACCTCCTTATCTCACTACCATTCTTCGCCAATCTGGCTGCTAATTTTTCAACAGATTACTTTAAATTAAATCTTTCATCACCTTTAGAGCAAAGGTATGCTTTTAGTAAATAATTTCTTAATTTTTAAACACAAGGAACCTCAGATGATACTGAACCTTAATGAAATGTATGCAAAATAATATCATACTACTGTGATATTATTTATAGATTTATTTATCTATGATTTCTAAACTTGAAAATCAAAACAAAATCCTGTCAAGCTCAAGAACTATTACAGTCCTTAGTATTAAATGGATGCTGAAACAGTGACAATCTTAAAGCTATCAGAATTTCATGTGGGGGTGTATATGCATACATATATATTCCCATAAAAATACACTCAAATCCAAACAGTGATTATACCCACAGATAAGTGCAATTTAGAAAAGCATTCATTTTTCCCACATTATTCAATTGCATTTTTTTAAATTCATGCATTACTTTTTATGATAAAATTAATTAAAGCCTCTCTTTACTGATCCACATGTTCAGTGTTCTGCCTGATGCACAAGAAGTGATTGAGAAAACTATCATCCCAGAGCCTATCCTTACAGTGAACTTACCTCAGAAGCAGAGGAAAAGAGGACAACAAAGGACAACATTATGAATGAATCTTGGGAAATATAAGTATATTAAAGAAGATCATTTATCATTATTGTTTTTGGAGGTGTTTTCTTTGATGAAATTAAAAGTTAACTTCCCCACTGAGCAGGATCACATACTCAAGTGATACATCATTTTTAAAGATCATGAATTAGTTCCACTTCAATCTGAACCCACAAAGTATTCATCTTTAACATATATATTAAAAATATACTTTAAGAAGTTGAATTTAAAGTGCATTTTAGAAGATAAATTTGTACTAAAATAATCAAAAGTACAATATTATGGTACTGACATTACAGCATTAAAGAGAAGTAAAATCATTCTGTGATTATAAAGTTACCATAACTACACAAAAAGTCAACCCTTTACCAGTATAATTAAATGATGTTCCTTTCAAAAATATCTATGATATACTAAGCTGGCATGAAAACTATTATGTAGCAGTGAATATGTGCAAAAACTTTAGTTAATGAGGTACTAGCCCTCATAAGTTTGACATTCTCTTAAAGTTTCATAGGTCTTTATGAATAATTCCTTGGTTTTGTATTCATGTATTTTCCATTATTCGTCTAACCTCTTTATTTAATTATTTATTTATTTTACCTATTACTTTGACAGTGACACTAAAATAGGCCTATTTAGAGAAACATCCTTACGAAAAATTGAAATGGATCAATGGGTTCTCACTTTTAATGGTGTCATTTATTCTTCCATCGCATATTCCAATCCCTGCCATAAAAAAAGAGACAAGCTCTGTCTGCCATGTTGCAAGTCAAAGCAGTTATCAGCTGCTCTATCTTTATTCTACTTGTACGTGGTTCTAAATGGAACACTGCTAATTCAAATATCCCTCATATCGTTTCCTAATTTCTGTCCAAAGGTAATTCAAACTTTCTTTTAGTCCAAACTTCGTTTTGGGCATTTCAGCTTCTTTATAATCAAGCAACAGACTTTCTTTCCAGGCATAATTCATATCACTTCCAACTATGACATTTTTATTCCATCTCTATCAAATTTCGTGCTACTATACAAAATGTGAAAATGCCACATTTCAACCTTTTTCCTTCTTACTGAAACTGCCTATCTCTTCAGTTGTTGCCAAAAATTACCTCTTAGCTCTTATGTTTGATATTCAAATAACCAGTCCCATGGGGACATGTCCCAAAATATTAACAGGCACAATTGTCTGCTTAGGTTCCCACTGTGAGAACTATTAACTATGGGCCTATCATGGATATAGTTGTGCAGTTTGTGCACTGCAGAAAGGTACTAAGGGGAGAGAATGACAACATAAATTCAATCAGTATTCCACTTGCTAAGCCTGTGTTCTAGCCCTATGCTCCAGGGAGGCAAAAAGGTGGAGGAAGGGAGGAAGGTGCCTTTTTATACCCAAAGATACCTCCAATTTTCTGAACCATCCAGTGATAAGATTACCTTTGCTTAGAAGTAGAGGTTGTTTTAATGTAAGCATCTTAAAAGTGGGATTCTTTCTTCTAATTCACACAAAGTTCTGATATAGTCTAGCATGTAAATCTTGCTGGCTCTAATATCTCTTAGCTGTATATATAAAGTTGTCCTTCAATAAATTATAACTTGAGAACACACTAGGTACTTACTGATGTCCCAGTAACCGTAGGAGACAGTTCTGCATGTTGTGGGCCCAGCTCCCACTTGGAGATGCACAGGACCCATGCCCACAGATAGGTTCTCCCATGGGAAATCAGGCCTGCTATGTACCTAGGCCACTTTGAAACTTGCTTTTGCTAAAACTCCCTCACCCTGAATTGAGATAGCAATTACTTACGATTTTAGGAAGTACTTACTGTAACTTCCTAAAATTGATGCTAAACCTTTCAAGGACCAGCATAACTGGTCCAACCACTTTCCCTTTTCATTTGCAAATACCCTTCTTCTATGATGTGATCAGCGGCATTGGCTCCTTTGTTGTCTGTGAAAGGTAACCACCTAAAGCGAACCTGTGCATAGTAAATGGGGACCATCATGTGCCAAGAAACCCAATAAAGGCCGGTCATGGCAAGGGCCAATGCTTTTGCTCTCCTTGAGAGAAAAGCCATGCTGTCCCTTTTCCTCCACCGGACTCGGTAGTCTGTGTGAATGTCTCATTTCATCCATAACAACTCGGACATTGCAGGCTGATGTGTGCATCAAGTAACTACCTAGAGTCTGGCACATATGAAACATTTAATAAGGGCTATATATTCAACTAATTATTCCTTTGGAGGACAAAACTGGGGAGAAAATTGTGTCAACTTTAACATCGATGGATGAAACCCTGCCATCAGTCTTCCAAGCATTTTATTCAGTTAGGAGTATAAATTACTCATCATCATTTCCAAAACATCAAATTAAATTAGTAGTAAATTTTAGGATGCCTTTGAATTCAGAAAAGATCTATTCAAAATAAAAATGATTTGTTTTAATTCCATCTACATAATTCATTGGGATAAAATTTCCTTATTAGTTTCTTCACAGGGGAAGACAAATGCCTCATTAATTTTAAATGTATCCATCTGAGAATGCTATGCACATCAAATAGAATAATGACTGACATTATAAGGAACACAATAAACTGCATACCAAAATCAAATTGCCCACTATTCACTCAGAACAAATACACACCTTTATTTGTACTTTATAAGCTTCGTGAGGAGAAACTGAATTAGATATTTAAGCCATAGTGGGAGCTGGAGGATATTATGCGAGGGAGAGACTGTCATTCTATCATTAGCAGTAATATCCTCCATAATGTGTACTATATGTATGTAAGGATCTCCCAAGTGAAACTAGTTCCTTGCATTTAGAAATCATTTAACTAAGACATGTCCTTTTACCCAATTCCTAGTTTGAGGCAATACCATAAACCACATTAGAAATAAAAAAGGTTATTTAGTTCAATTTCATTTGCTGCTCTTTTACCCAATTATTTAAAACATACTCATTCATGTATTAAGTCAAGAAAATTAACCATTTTGTTTCTTAAAAAAACTTTTCATATGTCTGTTGGCCATCTGTGTGTCCTCTTTGCAGAAGTATCATTCAGGTCTTTCCCCGTGATTTAAATTGGTTTGTTTGTTTTCTTGATGTTGAGTTTTATAGGTTCTTTATAAATTTTGGAAATTAACCCCCTATTAGATATATTTGCAAACATGTTCTCCCATTCAGTGGGTTGTCTTTTATTTTGTTGAGGGTTTCCTTTGCTGTGCAAAAGCTTTCTGTTTTGATATAATCCTTTTTTTCCCTTTCGTTTCTCTTGCCCATTGAGATATATCAAAACAAAAACAGAAAATATTTCTATAAGAAATATCCAAGATTATACTGCCTATGTTTTCTTCTAGAGTTTTTATGGTTTTGAGACTTGTATTTAAGTCTTTCTTCCATTTTGAGTTTATTCCTGTGTATAATGTAAGGAGGTAGTCTAGTTTCATTTTTTTTTTGCATGTATCTGTCCAGTTTTCCCAGCACCATTTATTGAATATACTCTTTTTACCCCATTTCATACTCTTACCTACTTTGTTAAATATTAATTAGCCATAAAAGTGTGAGTTTATTTCTGGGTTCTCTATCCTGTTCCATTGATCTATATGCCTGTTTTTATAATATTACATGCTAATTGTATTTTAATAAAGAACAAAAATAAGTAAATACATAATTTTAAAAGTTTGATAACTTTAAAGCCAGAAAGTGGCCCTGGAAAAGGCTTCCAGAGTGATGACAAAGTTCTATTTCTTACCCTACATGAACCATTACAAACTTCTCACAATGGTATATTTTTTACACAAATGCCAAAATTATAATTTTACAAAACTGTTCCTTTCTCAAAATCTTTCCATGGCTTACTTACCTCACTTGTAAAAAATTCAAAGTTCTGTCTATGGTTTTACAAGGCCCTGAAGATTTATCCCCTTCCAACTGTTTGTTCACCAGCATCTAAAACACATAAAGGGGACACCGGCTGAAGGACCATGCTGCTCCCTGTGTCTTCAGCCTTGAATGCTCTGCTCTGAGCTGTCATCGTGGTTCACCCACTCACTTTGGTCAGTGTCTGTGTAAATGTCAGCCTTTCAGAGATGCCTGCCCATCAATATTATCTTCGTATCCTTTTCTTTTCTTTTTTGTGGTAAAATACTTAAATTTGTTTTGTTTTTCTTGAACGGTTTTCTTTTACTCCCACCCCAGCCCACCATCTCAGCCCTCCCCAACTCCCTCCAATTTCCAACCCCTCCCCTCTAGTTTTTGTCCATGTGTCCTTCATACTCGTTCCTGTAAACCCTTCCCCTTTTCCCCTGAAATTCTCTCCCCTCTCCCCTCTGGTGACTGTCAGCCTGTTCTCATATTCAGTGTCTTTGGTTTTATTTTGCCTGTTTGATTCTTTTGTTGATTAGGTTCCTGTCAAAGGTCAGATCATATGGTATTTACCTTTAACCGCTTGGCTTATTTTGCTTAGCATAATGCTCTCCAGTTCCATTCATGCTGTCGCAAAGGGTAGGAGCTCCTTCTTTCTTTCTGCTGCATAGAATTACATTGTGTATATGTACCATAGTTTTTTGATCCATTCATTTACTGATGGGCACCTAGGATGTTTCCAACACTTGGATATGGTAAATTGTGCTGCTATGAACATAGGGGTGCATAGGTTCTTTTGGAATGGTGTTTCAGGGTTCTTAGGATATAATCCTAGCAGTGGAATTGTTGGGTCAAAAGGAAGATACATTATTAGTTTTCTTAGAAAATTTCATACTGCTTTCCATAGTGGTTGTACCAGTCTGCAATCCAACCAACAGTGCACTAGGCTCCCCTTTACTCCAAAACCTGTCCAACACTTGTTGTTTGTTGCTTTGTTTATGATGGCCATTCTGACTGGTGTGATTTGGTATCTCATTGTGGTTTGAATTTGCATCTCTCTGATAGCTAGCAATACTGAGCATCTTTTCATGTGTCTCTGGATCCTCTGTCTGTCCTCCTGGGAGAAGTGTCTGTTCAAGTACTTGGCTCATTTTTTAATTGGATTGCTTGTTTTCTTAGAGTGAAATCGTGTGAGTTCTTTATATATTTTGGAGATTAAACCCACGTCCGAGGTATCATTGACAAATATGTTTTCCCATACAGTTGGTTCTCTTTTTATTTTAATACTGTTTTCTTTAGTCATGCAGATTCTCTTTATTTTGATGAGATCCCATTTGTTTATTCTTTCCTTTATGTCCCTTGCTTTAGGGGACATATCAGTAAAAATGTTGCTATGTAAAATATCTGAGATTTTCCTGCCTATGTTCTCCTCTAGGACTTTAATGGTGTCACAGCTTATATTTAAATCTTTTATCCACCTTCAATTTATTTTTGTGTATGGTGTAAGTTGGTGCTTGAGTTTCATGTTTTTGCACATAGCTGTCCAGTTCTCCCAACCTATTTTGACTCCATTTTATGTTGCTGCCTCCTTTGTCGAATATTAATTGACTGTAGGGACTTAGGTTTATTTCTGGGCTCTCTGTTCTGTTCCATTGGTCCATGTGCCTGTTTTATGCCAGTACCAGGCTGCTTTAATTACAGTGGTCTTGTAATACAATTTGGTATCAGGTATTGTGATCCTTCCTACTTTGCTCTTCTTTCTCAAAATTGCTGCAGCTATTCGGGGTCATTTATGGTTCCATATAAATTTTTGAAGCATTTGTTCTATGTCTGTGAAATTCTCCATTGGTACTTTAATAGGTATTGCATTGAATTTGTAAATTGCTTCAGGTATTATGGCCATTTTGATGATGTTGATTCTTCCAATCCATGAACACGGTATATGTTTCCATTTGTTCATGTCTTCCTTGATTACTTTCTTCAGTGTTGTGTAGTTTTCTGCATACAGGTCTTTTACCTCCTTGGTTAGGTTTATTCCTAGGTATTTTATTTTTTATTTTTGCTATAACGAATGGGATTTTTTTTCTTGATTTCTGCTTCTGCTGTTTCATTGTTGGTATACAAAAATGCCTTTGATTTCTGAATATTGACTTTGTATCCAGCTGTTTGGCCAAATTCATTTATTAGATCATGCAGCTTTTTGGACGAGTCTATAGAATTTTCTATGTACACTATCATGTCACCTGCAAACAATGATAATTTCATTTCCTCCTTCCTGAGGTGAATGCCTTTTATTTGTTTTTCTTGTCTCATCCCTGTAGCTAAGACTTCTAATACTATATTGAATAGAAGTGCTGAAAATGGACATCCTTGTTTTGTTCCTGATCTTAGTGGAAAAGATTTTAGTTTTTGCCCATTGAGAATGATGTTGGCTGTAGGTCTCTCATATATATTGCCTTTAATATGTTGAGGAATGCTCCCTCTATTGCTTTGCTGAGTGTTTTTATTATAAAGGGGTGCTATACCTTATCAAATGCTTTTTCTGCATCTACTGATGTGATCATGTGATTTTTGTCTTTGCTTTTGTTTATGTGATGTATTACATTTACTGATTTACGAATAATGAACCAACCTTGCATCCCTGGGATGAATCCCACTTGGTCACGGTGTATGATCTTATTAATGTATTATTGGATGTGGTTTGCCAATATTTTGTTGAGACTTTTACCATCTATGTTTATCAGCAATATTGGCCTAAATTTTCTTTCTTTGTTGTGTCTTTATCTGGTTTAGGGATTAGGAAAATGCTGGCTTTGTAAAAAGAGTTTGGCAGTCTTCCATCTTCTTGGATTTTTTGGAATAGTCTATGAATGATAGGGGTTAGCTCTTCCTTAAATGCTTTGTAAAATTCTCCTGTGAAACCATCCAGTTCCAGGCTTTTGTGTGTTGGGAGTTTTTTGATTACTGCTTCAATTTCATCTGCTGTTATTGGTCTGTTCAGGCTTTCTGCTTCTTCCTCATTCAGTTTTGGGAGATTATATTTTTCTAGAAACCTGTCCATTTCACCTAGGTTTTCAAATTTCTTTGCATACAGTTTTTCATAGTAATTTCTTACAATCCTTGTATTCCTGTCATGTCAGTTGTAATCTCTCCTCTTTCATTTCTGATTGTGTCTATTTGGGTCTTCTCTCTCTCTCTCTCTTTTTTTTTTTTTTTTTTTTTTTTTTTTTTTTTTTTTTTTTTTTTTTTTTTTTTTTTTTTTTTTTTTTTTTTTTTTTTTTTTTTTTTTTTTTTTTTTTTTTTTTTTTTTTTTTTTTTTTTTTTTTTTTTTTTTTTTTTTTTTTTTTTTTTTTTTTTTTTTTTTTTTTTTTTTTTTTTTTTTT
>PVKU01007176.1:0-56130 GCA_004027475.1 Anoura caudifer
AAAAAAAAAAAAAAAAAAAAAAAAAAAAAAAAAAAAAAAAAAAAAAAAAAAAAAAAAAAAAAAAAAAAAAAAAAAAAAAAAAAAAAAAAAAAAAAAAATCACAGGCCTAGCATGATGTCACTTGTGCTACAAGCCCCTGACACCAAACCTAGAGTTAATATCTGATCTAATTGCAGTTTCTTCTTCTCCCAGAAACATAATCTTAACTAACCCGTATTGAATTTTCTGGTCAAGCGCCAGTGAGGTAATCAATCTGTCACAGGGGCCCTCTCCACATCCCCCCATAGAAAATAGGGGCAATCTGCATGACAAAAACCCCCTCCTCATCCCCCAAAAATAATTGTATCTTTTGTTAGTAGCTCCCTTGTCTCACCCTTCTTCAGATAAAAATATTGCATTTTATACAATGCCTCTGAGCATCCTTCTAGTTGCTAGATGAGATGCTGCCCGATTCATGAATCACTTAATAAAGCCAACTAGATCTTCAAATTTGTTGAATTTTTTTTCTAATGATGTTTACACGCCAAATATCTTAGAAATTTCTGTGTGTAATATGCTTGTATTACTACGCCTGGTTTTTCAGTTTTAGTTATTACCTATCCACTTCCTACCCTGGAAGACAAGGATATAACAACTCTCTTTACACCCCCTACAAACCACTTCTCTCCCCAAACCATGGCCTCACACTTCCTTCCCAATTACAGTTAACTCCAATTATAATTAAACTATAGCTTTGGCTAGAGTAATTTTCAGAGTTTTCATCATTATGACCGCATGAGTCATTGGAGCAAACCATATAAACCATGATTACTTTTCCTGTACAACTTTTTGTTCTCTGGAGTTAATATTTCTCTTTGATTTTTCTATTTTCTTACTTTTCTATGACTTTATCAATACTCAACCCCACATTCAATATCAGTTGTCCAAATCTCCTCTCGGTAAGTCCATTCACATCAGAGGTTCTATTTCTACTTCTTCCAGAAGAAATCTCTCCTGAAGCCTTCTGAGCTGCTCCCATGTGGACTGGTGCACAGAATTCTCTTCACCTTGCTTGAGATACAGCCTATGAGAGATCCAATCTTTGCTCACCTTTGTGGAGAAACCTTTAAGGCACAGGTGACAAACACAAGGCCCACAGGCCAAATCTGGCCTGGCACCTTGTTTCTACCCAGCAGCAGCGCCAAGCTCTTGCTTAACTGTTAAGGAGTAGTCACATTTATACAGTCCTAAAATTACACTTGGCCCTTTGAAGGCAACCATGAAGCTGATGTGGCCCCCGGTGAAAATGAGTTTGACAGCCCTGCTTTAGGACAAAAGGCAAGTTTTTCAGAACCTGTATGTCTGAATATAGCTTTATTCCATCTACCTGAATACAGTTTGGCTGTGTAAAGAATCCCAGGTTGGAAATCAATCGCACTGATAAAGCCATCATCGCTTTACTAGCATGAGCTATATATACTCCAGTACATTAAGAAACCCAAAACCACTCAGATCCCGATTTCTGTATCTGACCTGTTACCTCTCTCTGTGAACTTGTAGGTTTATCCCTTTCTCCCCAACATAATGAAAATTCAGGATCCTGGTCTGGTTCTATCTTCCTCCACTTGGCTAAACATCTGATGAGCCCTTGTGATATGGAAACCAGTATCCTTCTCTTCCAAGAAATTTTTTCCGATGATTTTCCCAGTTGCACTTTTTCTCTATTCTCTTTCTGCAACTCCTTCCTATTAATGGATATGGGAACCCTGGCTGATCCTTTAATTTTCCTTACGTCTTCAACTCTATTATCCATTTATTCATCTTCTTCATCTTCTAGAAGACTCCTTCACCTTTTTTATTGATATTGTTTTTATCCAAATACCATTTCCATTAATCATGATCCAAGAACATTCGAACAGTAAATCAAAAAGAACAAATGTTAAAGACTGGTCTTCAAACATTATAGCCAGTGATGCCATGTTTGCCTATGACATCAAACCACATCCACACCTCAGTGGCCCCCAAATCATTCAGCAGAGCTTCCTTAACTATGAACTGTTTGAAGCTACCGGTTTGAGCACCAGTGACTACTTTTTTTTTGCAAGCTCTGAATAGCTGGAGGGATCTCAGCAGAAATGGGAAGAACCAGCTCAACCTTGGCATAGTGTGAAAATGTAGCCAATTGAAGCTTCCGCTTCTTGGAGGAAAGCCAGAGCAGTGTTTACACACGCAGGGGCCTTCTCCATGGGGTTACAGATAAATTGGGCCATGGTTCTGAAAGGATCAACTCCTTCCCCTTAATCTTCTAATAATTCTGTTAATAGTTTTGCTCTGACCTTATTTCTTAAACTTTTAACATTATTTTGTTTTCTAAATTTTTGTAGTATCCTATTCTTATTTCATGGATACAATATTTCTCTTATTTCTCTGAGAAAATGTCTCAATTTTTTTCAAATTCTAAGTATTTCTTTTTACAATTTTTTTCATTGATTTTTAAAGAAAAAGGAAGGGGAGGGAGAGAAAGAAACATCAATTTGTTGTTCCATTTATTTATGCATTCATTGGTTAATTCTTATACATGTCCTGACTTAAGATTGAACCCACACCTTGGTGTATCAAGATGATGCTCTAACCCACTAAACTACCTGGTCAGAGCTGAATATTTCTTTTAAATTGCTTTTTTTCCTGTTTCTTTCTGCTTCCTCCATGTTAGGCACATGAAGATGTTAGTAATCTTTGGTAATCCTCCTAATTAAGTAATCCTCATGACTAAGAGTGAATGCCTCAGAGCTAACTGGAAGCACTGAGTCGGGGCAGGCAAGTTTCTGTGCAGGATGGCCTGGCTAGGCCATCTGCTGGGAAATCCCTGTTTTCAACATCTTTAGTTCTTTCCTCTTGGGCTGGTCAGGTTCTCCCCAGTGAGATCTGTTATCTCCTATATGGAAGGTAAGGGGCTGGCTGTCAGCTTCTATATGCCAAGGGAAGGAGGAAGGCTGGAATGAAGATGGTCTTCATATAATCCTCCAAGAATACCTCACATCTCCAGGCCCTTGGTTTTTCCTTCTGCAGAATAAATCTCCCACATCCAGCTAAAGAAGAGAGGCAGTCACCAAGAATCACAGAAGAAGGAAAGGGATCTAGGTATCTAACCACATTAACTGCTTTCAAACAATGCTTACACTTAGCCACTTCTGATGCTCCTACCCTCCCCCTACTCCCCACATAAAGTAATAATATGGTGACACCAACACCTACATTTTAAACTAGGTCACTCATCCATCTATTCCTGACTTACAATGTTTTCTTGCTATTGTCTCCTCTCCCCTTCTCCCTATCCTTGTAGATTGATTCCTTTTTAAAAATCTCCTTTATCTCAACATTTATGGGGTTTTAGTATAAAGTAAAATTAGGGGCATCCACTCAATCCATCATTTGTACCCAGATCTCTATGAAGTCTTCAAAATATTTTTAGTGCCATCTTTATATTGAGCAAAGAAATAAAACAGAAAGTATAATGTATAACCATATAAAAGAACGGGCAAAAGAAAGACTGCAGATGTAATTAATGTGACTAATCAACTGACCTTAAAATAGGAAAATTATCTGAGTTGGTCCAGTGTAATTATGTCAGCCTTTAAAAGCAGAGCTTTCTCCCAGCTGGGGGCAGTGGCCAGAGATTCCAAGCATGAAGAGGATGCGATGCAATGTTGTGGGATCTGAGAGGAGACACATGCGTGGACCAGACAGGGTTCAGGAGTTAAGGGTAGCCTAGCTGACAGCAAGGAAACAGGACCTCAGTCCTACAACAGCAAGGGACTGGACTCTGACAACAGCCTGAGTGACTTGGAAGCGGGATTCTTCCCCAGAGTTTCCAGAAAGAAACACAGCCCTGCCAGCACCTTGATTTGGTCCATGTGAGACCCTACGCAGAGAACTCAAGTTGAACGACGCTATACCAGGACAACACCATAGCCCAGATCCCAAGCCAAACCCAAGTTACTCTCTCACCTCATTCTCCAGAGTCAGTCATTTACCAAGATTCAACCTTTCCACCAGGCCTTTGAGGCTTCGGTACTGACACCTGACCTGGTCACAGGCTCCTCCCCGGCAAGGGCAGCCATACTCCCATGAGCCCTGGGCATCCTGCTGCACCTCCAAGTAGCACAGCTTAGGGCAGCCCTTTTCTACCCAGGAGGCTGGGAGAAAGGGGAGGCTCTTGAGGTGCACAGTTGAAAAAGACATTTCTACCATCCTAGAAAGGAGTCCTCTGAGCCCACTGGGAGCTGGAGAACATTCACAGGCCAAAGGAATATGTAGGCCCAAGGGGAAAAATCTAGGAGGGGGCAGGTGAATAAGCAATAGGGATGAAACCCATTCCCCTTGGAAGGAGAGGAGGTTACAAAGGCAGGTAAGAGCAGACTGCCTCATTGCCCATGTGAATCTGACACAGAGGACAGATGCTGTGCCTCACCCCAAAGCACCAGCACCCTCTGAGAAAGGAAGGAGGGCCTCAGATCCACGAGCTCCCCACCCAGCTCTCTGACTCACCCTTAGAGTCAGAAGTATCTATGTCCTACTCTAATCCATACCGCTTAGGGCCCAACCCCCTATACCCAGGGTCTGCCAGAAACACTGGAAATTGGACACAGTGGCAGCAAAAACTCTCAGGGATCCAGAAATTTGACTCTTTACAAGAAGGAAGACACTACACAAAGCCACACAGGGGTTAGGGTGAGCCACACAGGTGTGGGGAAAGGGAGGTTCCCAGAGTTGAGATCCTCAGGCCCTTGACCGCCAGCCTGGGAGGACCATCAGGTGGAGTCCAGGAGAGCCCAGGCCACCAGCTCTGAGCCCCATCAGGGGCTGAGCCTCTCCAACAGGACTAGGGTTCTAAGTGTTTGGCTTCCTGTATGAAACTCTGAACGTAGCAAACACAGCATTATGAGTTTCCACCACCAAAAACCCACAACCCAAACCTGCTGGGTTTAAAGGAGCACTGAGGGGCCTCCTTGTTGATCTGGTGAGCAGACATTTGCCCATCTCAGTACTGCACTCAGGAAGAAGCACAAGAAGAGAGGCATGTGGGTCAGACGAGGGAAGGAGGGAGGCGGTGGCTCAGCAGGAGAAATGCTGAGCCTGGAATGGAGGTCACTTAATCCAGTGATTTTTTTTCAAACTTACTATTTTTATTACTTTTTAAGCTACTGGAGCCTTTGTTCAAAAAAAAAAACTCTGACCCAAAAACCCAGCATGGAGGCAGGCAGAGTGGGTCACCTGTCAATTCAGGTGGCTGGGGAGAAAGGGGAGGCTCTGTGAGGTGCACACTTGAAAAAGATGGGCCTGGTAGGGCTGACCCCAAATTCCACAGTATATCAATCACTCTAGGAACCTTTTCCAAACTGCACATGGAGTCTTCAGTGGGGCTGCGACAGACCTGGAAATTCACGTTTTTAAGAGCCGTCCTTCACAGCAGTCAGTTTGAAGGGACTCCCACTGGCCAAATCTGGAACAATCTGAGCTTCAAAATAAACAATAATGGTAATGAATTTTTACTCTGAATAAAATAAGGATCCAAGAGTCCATTCCAATAGGCAAATAAATGGACATATAAACAAGTGGGGGAGAAGAGAAAGTTCTTTATAGTGGAATGCCAAATAGTAAATGTAGAAGGAATTAGATCATTACCCTTCAGCAACCATGACAGAAATAACTAATTCTGTTAAGAAGCATCAGTGGGTTCTGTCTTGGTCTGTTTTGGCTGCTGTAACAGAGTATCACAGACTGGATAGTTTATAAAGAACAGGAGCCCTGGCTTGGTAGCTCAGTTGGTTGAAACATCATCCTGTACCAGAAAGTTGCAGGTTCGATTCCCAGTCAGGGCACATACCTAGGTTGTATGTCCCATCCCCAGTCGGGGTGCTTACGGCAGGCAACTGATTGATATTTCGTTCACATCTCTCTCTCTCTATCTCTCTCTCTCACTCCCTTCCTCTCTCTCTAAAATCGATAAAAACATATCCTCAGGTGAGGATTAAAAATAATAATAATAGAACAGAAACTTATTTTTCACAATTCTGGAGGCTGGGAAGTCCAAAATCAAGCACCTGCATGGTCAGGTGAGGGCCCTCTTCCTGGTTCAAAGCTGACACCTGTTGACTGTGTCCTCACACGGTGGAGGGGAAAGGGGGCTCTCTGGAGCACTAACCCTGTTCATAGTGGCTCAACTCTCCTGACCTAAGTACCTCCCAAGGGCCCCAGCTCCTAATACCATGAAATTGGGCACTAGGATTTCAATGCTATATGAATGGTGTGTGCAGGGGGAGCGGGGAGGACAAACATTCAGACCATAAACTAATTGATGAAAGTGTGATGAACATAACAGAATGTTTACACAGTCTCAATCTCTCCCCCACTAGACACTTACTAATTACAAAGAGGACAACAGTAACTCAGCACTGGAGAAAGCCTCCAGATACCACCTTGACTGAGTGATCACCCGCAGTGAGTTAAGCCAACATCAGTCCCTCCTGAGGTAATGCACCGAGAAGGACACCCACTTCTGTGGAATGCCCCCCCCCCCACCAAAGTGCATAACCTGCATAGTGAGGAAACATCAAAGGAACCTAAATTAGGGGAGTTTCTACAAAATAACTGGCTTCAAGTCAAAAGTGAAAAGGTAGTTTGTGGACATTTCCCTTTAAAAAGGGGGGGGGGGCAGGATAAAATACTCAGTCAACCAGTAAGGCTAGGGCCCAAACACAGATCTTAAGAATGACACATCAGCTCCTTCAGCTGCATCAGCAGCATCAGGGCAGTACCATCTCACCCAGGTGAGGCAGGGCCTCCTCACCACAGCTGCAACCCCCAGCATCTCAAAAATCTCAGTGAAAAGAGGCCTGGCGCCTTCCCGGCTTCGCAGCTGCGTTCACTCTGCTGTGGAAGGTGAAGCTGCCAGCTCATGGGAGGGTGCCACAGTGCACTCAGCCCTGCGCCCTGATAATCACGGCAGGCCTGTTTCCAAAACCCTAAGCGCACGTGAAATATCTATACTCAGAAGCCAACTGCACACAAGATGTGGAGAATTTACACCCAGTTTACAGTGACATCTCCAACATGAACAAGAACCCCTGACTTCCAAACCTCAGGAGGACTAGACTGGGCCTTTTGTCTGCTCTGAAATTCTAAACTGAAGACCTGAGGGCCAAGGGATCCCAACATTGGCAAGACTGAAGACAACCTGCACGGCAACCCATCAGCACACAGACTCACTCTACTAGTCCTAACCCCTAACCCCTGTGTGGCTTTGTGTAGTGTCTTCTTGTGGGAAAGAGTCAAACTTCTGGATCCCTGAGAGTGGCTGCTGCCACTGTGTCCAGTTTCCAGGGTAAAAAGGCTTTTGTTGCAGGAAACATCTCAAGACTCATTTTCTGCAGGTTCAAGCACCACACTGCACCTAGCACGAGGTTGTGGAGACCAAGAAAAAGTTGGAGTAAGACCCACGCCTGTCTCAGAACACAATTCTCTCTACTAACTGGGGAATCAGGTAGGTGCTGGAGGCAGGCCTGGGCACCGGAAGGAAGGAGGAGGTGGGAAGTTGGTCAGGAAATGCTGCACAGAGCAGATGGCTTACATATTAACTAGATGAGCACCCAACACGTAGACAGGCACTAACTAGTTTGGGGGGAGCATCTGAGCCCTGAGATGGAGACGCCACACTGCAACCCACCATGATGGCAACCAACGAGATTCTCCGATCTGGGTTATGAACAGAACCCTCAGTGGGTCCCTAGGTTTGTAGGTGGTACAAAGACACAACCAGCATGGCTGCCACTAAGAGGGCTGACACAGCTGGGAGTGGGAGCCACTCCTACACGTCACAGACATTCTGAGTAATGAGTGGACCCACTGTTAGGGAGAAATAAAATCAACAACTGAGTCTTCAGGCAGCCATTAAGGGAGCTGCTCCAGGACGGTGCAAGTTGACCTGCATGTATACTGTAAATCTGAAATCTCTTTGTGGGTGTTGCCCTACCCCTGTCCTCCCTTCCCCCAACACACAAAAAAAAACTATGTGAGTATTTAGAAGTATGCACATCTACTACTTTTCTTCCACTTTTCCATGCTTGAAAGGCATAAAGATTGTGGCTCCAAGATGTTGAAAATCTTTGTATTCAAAATTGCAGTATATTTACTGCGCTTTAAGACAACCTACTTCACTCCAAGGTCAGCATTGGGAGGACCCCTCATCCAGCCCAGGGCAGGGAAGTTTCCAGCCCAGGACAGAGCCTGTCTCCTGGCCTCCTCTGAGCAATGCAAACAGCCTGGGTGGAAAGGTTCACGGAGCTAACAGAAGCTAACAGAACAAACTTCCCAAACAAGCTATGAAAAGTGAAGCCTGCTGGAGAAAAATAAATAAAACAAACTGCACTGAAAATGTCAAGAGAAAAGAAATAAGGGTGAAGGAGTTTTTTTTGTTTTTTTTTTTTTTAATTGCAAATCAATGGTGAGAAACTGCTGAAAAAGTTTGAGCAGAAATCTAGAAAGAGGGTCGACTAAATACTAGCAGTTCAGTCCCCCAAACAGTGTCCCAGAAAGTCAGGGGTTGGGGGCAGCAGCTGAGCAGGCTTGCCTAGGGCTCCTCTAGCCCTCCAGCACTCTCAAGCTCAGTCCTGGAGGCACCAGCTCTTCTCCACGAGCCCGCACTCACCTTCACCAGAATTCCGGGGGTGGGCATGCAATCCTCGCAAAATCAGGAAAGGCACCTCAAACTTTTCTTCACTGCAAAGCATTACAAAAAAAAAAAAAAAATGTATAGTCCCCCTTCTGGACTATTTCTTTGAACTTCAACAGACACCAAAACATCTTTATATAGAATGCTTTATGTTTCAAGCAAGCAACATTTAGAACCTGATTCTGAATCCATCATCCAGCTGGGACAGACTGGGCGGGACGAGTGGCACCAGATGGCCAAGGGAGACTCTGCAGCACCCGTTCACAAAGGAGGGCTCCAATTACCACTAGGCTCTGTGCCCCACCGATGGATGACCTTGCCAGCAGGCTCGGGGAGATGCTCGCAGCTGCCAGCACATGTAGCTTTCTCGGTCCCCACACCCATCTCTGAGGCACCCCCAGGGCCCAGGGATACCTGCCAGACACAGTTAAAGTTGATGACTTTAAAGGAAGGCAAGAGGGTGAAGACTGCAAAACCACAACCCAGACTAAAGCAGGTGCTAGAGCAAGGGCGGGGCTAGACAAAGGCATATAAGCCAGGGCTTCTCAAATTTGAAAGTGCATGCAAATCACCTGGAAAACTTGTTAAACTATATTCTGATTAAGTGGGTGTGAGGTGAGACACCCCTGCCCCCAGATTCTCCATCTCAACAAGCTCCCAGGTGATGCAATGCTGCCCATGACAGGCGTGTGGGCAGTGCTTTGAACAGAGAGGATGTAAGATACCTAAGAGAAAGCAACAACACAGAAAACCACATTAAGGCAAGTATTGGGAAGAAAGCCCACCCATCTTTACCACGCATTGATTTACAGAGATTCACTCAGCTTTCCTGCAGGACTCCCACCACTAAATGCTAAGAACTCTTCCTCCATAGCCGTTATGTAGAAGGAGTGGAAGGGAGTATGCCTGGGAGTGGTTTTTTCTGCCAAAGACCAGGAGGCCACTGCTCCCACAGGTGCCTGTGCAGCTCCCCCTCTCCCCCAGATCTCTTTCTCTCTCCTCCTCCCTCTCTCACACACCTTCAGTGGCCACAAATGAGACCTCTCTCTGTCCCGCTGTACACGTCACCATCATTCTATCCAATAAGGGGACCAGACCCTCTCAAAACAAAGAGAAATCTCAGCACCACTGGGGAGATGGGGTTACAGCTGGAGGAACTGAGGGTGCAGCCAGGGCACTGCATGCCTTTGGCTCAGTGGAAAGATTCGTATCTTAAGGGCTTCCGCCGGTGCTGTGAGGCTGCTGCCTACTGCCTGCCCAGGCTGCCTGCCTGCCATTCAAGAGACCAGAGAGGGCAGAACAAAGGAATATGGCTGTGGCTCAGGCAGCTGGGGAGGTGACAGGCCAGCCTGCCAGCAAACAGGCTTTTCTGCAGTTGAGTGCTCGAGTGAGGAACAGGGGACACTGAGCTGAACACTGAGGTACAAAGGAAAGTGGGGGCCTGCGAGACTTACAACAACCCAGGCACGTGCCTGGCCCCCACCCAAGGGTGCAGCTGGGCTGGGATTGCGCAGACAGAATCCAGTCCCAGAGGCAGCGGCAGGTGGCTGACAAGACAGGCACAGGGCATTCCTGCTCCTTGGCCAGCTGCTCCAAACTCTTTCCTAGGGGGGGTTCCAGGCACAGCATGGGGACTTGAGAGGGAGGAAGGGGGATCCTGACAGAGGTACCCACAAAGGACAGGGCCCCTCCTAACATCCAGGGGTGGAGAGGGCAGGACCCAGGCTAGGCAGCTCACCCAGCATCAGACAACACATGAGGGGCCCTAGAGGGGCTAAGATCTGTCCACCAAAGGACTCTGATTAAGCATAATAGGTTCTTTGCACCAGCAACAATAGCGACACTGACCACCCCCTCTCTTCTTCCCCTCCCCACCAAAAGATCCACAATGGGAGGCAGCAGGAAACCAGGGCAGAGCCCATGAATAGCTCCACTGTCAGTCCCCAGACCCCACCTCCTCAGCCCCACAGGTCAGTCCTAGCTGCCACCCCACCACAATAGAAACTTCTGTGCTGCCAAGGCCCCAAGCCCACACAACAGAGCTGTGAGCATGGGATGCTCTGGACTTCTCACAGGGCAGCGTGTAACAGCAATGGTGGGAGAGACAGACCAGGGGCACACACAGGCCTCAAACCCAGCAGGTCGTGAAGGGTCATGTCAGCCACCTTTCTGTTGTGGGGGTGGGTGAGGTGGGGGATAATCGACAGCCAGCCATAAAACCTCCCTGGTTCTTGCCCTTCCCTGTCCAGGCACAGGGCAGCCGGAGCCACACAGGGAAGGGTTATAGTCATCTCAGAAGCACCTTAGGGCCACAAGGATGTGGAAACAGCCAGAAAGCTCCTGGGACTCCCAGGAGGACTCCAGCAGATGGCTCAGACATATGCCCTTCCTCACATGCTTCCCCATCCCCGGAAGGAAAATTCATCTGCTTTCACCCCCTGTTTCTGCTCTGAAAAGAAGCTGTCTGCCCAAAACAGAAAACCCATCTACTATTTACATCAGGTGCCTTCTACCCAGGCTTTTAAAATCACAGGGTGGTAATCAGGCCCACAGCAGCCCAAAGCAGCCTATAGCATCACGGAGCCAGGGCTGCAGAGCTGGCAAGAAATGAAGGAATCTCAGAGCAGTGGAAGGTCCAGGGAGGCCAGGACAGGGGGCCTGACCATCACACCAACACCTAAAACTGAAGATCTGCTCTTCTAAAAGCTGATTCCCAGGTCCGGCTTGTTTCTTAGCCAAGTCTCCGCCCTCCTACCCTGCCCAATTCCTACAGCTGCCCAGACCCATGTATTGAGAAGCCTCTGCCATCCCCATACCCTGCCTGCTTCTGCTGCCTCTTCACCCTTTTACATCAGTTTGGGGTACACAGGCCTCAAGGACCCCAGGGCAGAACCAAGGGCTGCAAACAACAGGTGCTTTTTGACTGGCTGAAACAAAGACTGCGCTGGGAACCACCACCCCAGCACTGCATTGTAGTCCCTCCAGCTGCAAGCTCCAACTGCAGAAATGCAAGATCCCTCCAAAAGAAACAACTCAGGATCTATCATTCTCCCTTTTGGAATCAAAACAGCATGTATCTTTTCCTGTTAAGCACCCAATGACTGAAATCCTCAGTGAGCCATCCCTACTACAGAGCTATGAGAACGTGCAAGGTGTTCTTGCATCTTGG
Source organism: Anoura caudifer (assembly GCA_004027475.1). Lineage (NCBI taxonomy): Eukaryota > Metazoa > Chordata > Mammalia > Chiroptera > Phyllostomidae > Anoura > Anoura caudifer. The sequence continues at coordinate 11,880 of PVKU01007176.1, forward strand.
CCACAGAAACAAAATACTGGAAGCAGCCTCCAATGTCCATCAATAAGGGGCTGATAAAGTAAATCCTAGCTTACTGTACAGAGGAATAACATCCCGCTGTTCAAAAGAATTGCCTAAACTGTGTGTGCTGAAACGGAGCAATCCCAAGATAAACTTTAAAGTAAAAATCAGCAAGTGCAGAACTGCGTGATTAGCATACAAGCAAGAGAATAAACAGGGGTGAAGTACAGAGATGCTTGACTAGGCACCCAACATCTGCTGATGGAGGCCTCAGGGGAGCAGAACTGAAGGGGTCAGGGATGGAAATACTCATTTTCACTGTATATCTTTATGTGTTTTGCATCATGTATACATTTTTTAATTAAAAAGTTAAACCTAAATTGATGTTTAAAATCCCTAAACTGTTACCTGTAGCTCTCTGCAGGCAGTGTCTGGTATCTCTCTAGAACAGAGAGCAACGGAGGGAGGAGGGAAAGGAAGTGCCAGCCTGCCGAATAAAGATTTACCAACCCAAGAGCTAGCTAACTCCCAGCTCACAACTGCTCCCCAAGTCTCAAAATAGGAAGTTTTCCTAGGAAAACCAAGAGCAGATTCTGACAAAGGCAGAAGGGAAACCTGAAGTTATTGCATGGAGAGGACCATCTGTAGCCAGATCTGTGGGGAGACTATAAGATTCCCAGGTTCAGAGAAGGAGAGGAGAGGGTTTGAACTGAACTACATGCAACCCAGGCCTCAGCAAGAACCCTCCCCAGGGCCCTCCCAGACATCAGGGAGGCTCAAGGTTCTAGTGTTATGAGCCCATCCAATTTTAGCAGCTAAACAGATTTCTAGGCCTGGCCCAACTCCAAGGGCAAGCTAAAAACAGTTTCTCCGAAATCCCAGCTCAAAACCCCAATCCCTTAACCACTAAACTCCATGTATCTTTCAGGAAATGGAAGCTGCAAGATGCACTTGTGAGATGGATTTGTATATTTATTCCTTACTAAAGGGATGCATATATGTTGTTGAAAGCTTCCTTTAACTGACACATCAATAAATATTCTGTAGTAGAAGCACTGATGTATTTCCTCCAAGTGATTTTCCCTCTAAGGAACAATATAATAACCATCCCAACCTCTCTCCCGCTTCTCTGGGGTATGACACATGCCTATTAGAACCAGGACTGGCCTGACTGCTTGGGTGAGTCCATTTAGGGGGCAGGGAGTGAGAATGGAGCTCATTCTACCTAGCGGGACTCCCCAGCCCCACCCCCAGGTTACCATGCAGGCATTAAGATCTCTTAATAACCTCAAGCTCACAGACTGCCCTGGTCCCAGAGAAAGAAGGCTGGGAAGAAGAAAGGTGTATGTTTGTCTCACCTATTTCATAAGATGATTTGTGATGATCGCTCAATGTTCAGTAAGTAGCCCCCAAATTATTAAGAAGCACAGATGAGACTTCACAACAAGTAGAATCATACTGTCACTTGGAGCCCTCATACCTCAGCTCCTGGGAATAAGTCCTGCCCCCCTCACAGGCCAGGTCCACTCCAGTGCAAAGCCCTTAGCAGCTCTCATACAGAATCCTACAACCCTTCATCAGACCAAGACCAGTTCCTCTCCAACCATCTTCCTGCAGGACTCTGACCCTCAACACACCAAATCCTGGGACATCTCAGGCGGCACCTGCCCCACCACCTCATCTGTCTTCCCACAGAGAAAGCTGCAGGGCCTGACCACCCCACCCTGGTCACCTGAGTACATGCCACGACCTCCTCCTTGCTCCCTTGGGAATGAATACCCCACCACTACTACCAACTGTTTTATTGACATGCACTCGCAAAACTTATCCATGTTTATTCCATAACTTGAATTTCACAGGAAGCAGCTAGGACGACAGCAGAAAATGACTATAGTGAGCAGGATGGCCTCACACAGCCAGCCTCTGTTACTGCCACTGTTCCCCTGCAAGAGTGGAAGCCAGCAGAGCCTTTGGGAAATGGGGAAGGTCCCCACCCACAGCCAACAGGTTTTCTTCACACACCATTTTTCCCACAACTGCAGGTGGCCTGGATCCTAAAAAAGCTGGTTGTTGAGATAAGAGCACGAAACACACCAAACAGGGTCAGCTGTGCAGGCCTGGCCAAGTAGAGAGCACACAGGCAGAGAGACAGAACTAGGAGGAGGCTCAGGCATGGAGGGGGAGGAACAAGGTTGGCTGGTACAGGGATCAGAAGGCCTCAAACAGGGAAGGAAGGGGGGATGCAGACAGAAGGCCCCTGCAGTGAACAGTCCAGGCAGGGGAAGGAGATCCCCCACAGCACCTCCTTCAGCCTGGCTCAGACAAGCAAGACAATGAGTCCCTAAGGGTGAGAGAGGGAGAGATTCATAAAGTTGTCAGACAGGTTTGCCCAGAATAGGGAGAGCAGAAAACACAAGGTAGAGGGGCCAAGGAAAGATGGTCAGGCAGGGAGGGAGACTGCCCAGAATCAATTGGCTGTGGCCTAGTACACAACAGATCTTGCAGTGGAAGCCAGCACTAGTAGGCCACAGGAACCAAGGCCCCAGGTCCACGCTAATTCCTGGATGCAGAGGGGCAGTCCAGCCACCAGAAAGTGAGGGAGCCAAGGGACAAGGAGCCAGCAAATGCAGAAAAGGATAGGGTTTCTAGAAGCAAGGGAGTGACGCCCACAAGAAGGGACGCCACTCCTGAGGGACAGGTGTGCATAGTGATGAGCCAGGCCAGGGCAAGAACCACAGGCAAGCCTGAAGGCAGGCCACAGCTGGCCTCTGGGTACTGACGAGTGACTCCTTGACCAGCTCTTAGCAATAATCCAGCTAAGTCAGTTTGGCTGGGATCCTCCCACCTCCATTCCGATTACCCTCCTTATCTGACCAAATTTCTCATCCTCCTAATGGAATATCCCCCAGGTAATACCTGATCATCCTAGCTGCCTGTTAGGTTGAAGAGGCAAGAAACCTATTAGGTCAGTTAGCAAAGAATTACCCTCTCAGAAATTTCCCTCTATTGAACCCCTGTCTGACTCTGCTCCTTGGCTATAAATTCCCACATTGCCTTGTTACATTTTGGATTGAGCCCAATCTCACTCTCACTGCAAAACCCCACTGTAGTAGTCCTTATACCTATCATGATAGTCCTGAATAAAGTATGCCTTACTGTGTTATCAAGTGTCAGTATTTTTTTCTTTAGTAATACGGAGCTCTCACCCAGAGTCTAAAAATTACTGGGCCTGGGGTTGAAGCTGGCTTCCCCCACCAAGCTGAAGGGACAGACCCTGTCTGCTTGGCCAAGGGTTAAGGGGCTGAAACCAGACAGCCAGTCCACAGGGTAGCCAGACATTAGGGAGGTCACCCGGAGAGGAAACAGGGTTTCTTCACCACAATGGTTACTCAGTGGACAACCCTCGAGAGCCTCTCTTTGGAGCTGATGGCAGCAGAGGGGAGGCACAGAAGGAACAGGGTCCTGTGCAGAGCTGAGTAGGTGCTCCTGACTGAGGATGAAGACTCCTGCTGAGGAAAGTCACATCATGGACCTAACTGCTATAGTGGGTGTGTGGGGCCCGTTGCCCCTCCTGGGAGGCCCAAATCTGAAGCGAATTGGCTGTGTTCCTTATTTGCACTTGCCACTTTCCAGTAAGCCTGGGTTTCCTGAGGCAAGCTGGTGGGCTTCTGATGCGAAGACCCTGCCCTTGGCCCTCCCAGGCCCACCACTCTGACCCTGGGCTACAGATGAAAGAGATTCAGGGAACACTCACTCATTTAATTCCAGCTGCTCTGAGGGGCTCTCTTCCAGGTGTTAGGACTAGAAATACCTCAAAGCCTCTTTTTTTTTTTCTGATGCCCTTTGGGTTCTGCACAGCGGATTAGCACAGGCCCCAGCAGCTGATACACATAGTCAGAGAAAACCCAGAAAGGAGGTTCACCAAATCTCTCCTCAGGTCCACTCCTGCCCTGCCGTTTGTCCTGGCCTGCCCCTCCCCAAGGCTTACCCAGACAGGAAGGCCTGCCTCAGCTCTCCCAAATGCCAGGGACACACAGAAACTGAGGTGTCATCAGAAACTCACCTCTCACCCAGGATCCCACTTTAGAGCCAGTGGCTCTCAGCCACTCAGCATAGGCAGACACAGCCCAAGAAGGGAGGAGTCAGTCTCTCCAGCTATCTAGCTGATGGACACCAGGGATCTCCCTGGCTGCTCAGAAGGGAGGCAGAAAAGACCTCAAGAAGTGAAGAGTTTTAACTCTAGCCTGTCCAGACTCACTTAAACTCAGATCATCAGGCCTACTGGCTCTAAGAGAAGACCCACAGTACTGCCCAGCCCGGCCCAGCCCTCCAAACCCATCAAGCCCAAGAGTAGAGGAAGTGGGGTTCCAAGAATCAGCTGCTGGTGAGCACTTTGCTGAGAGACTTTGGCATGACAGCAGCAGTCCCAGAGGGTAAGGCCTAACTTGAGGCTCCAGAATCTGCTTCTCAAAGCTGAAGTGTGTACTTCTGCTTCATAGTAACCCCATGAGAGGCAGAAAGGGCAGATTCTTCTCACTTTACAGATGAGGAAATCAAGTCCAGGAGAAAAGCTGAATAAAAATTAAAGACTTATTTAGCTCACTTAGCTAGCAAGTAGATACAGCTCAAAAGCTGCCTCACCACTATCACACTCTACACGCTGAAGACTGTTATTCATCTTCACATGAAATGGGCCAAGGCACTGGACACTTCCCATGGGCCAGGCTCTGTGCTGTTCCAGCACAACCACACTTGCCCTATCTGAACCAAAAATAAATATGCTGCTAAGGGAGAGAATGGCTGTGGAGACATAACAAATACTCCACATGGATTCAGTCAGAGGACACTGCTATAATGGAAGCTAAGGCAAACCGGCAACGCTGGTTTTCGCCTAGACCAAAGATTCTCAAAGCACTGGTCTACTAAGTCCCCCGGGGGACCTTGATGACCAGCCAAGAATGGGACCACTGTTGTAAACCGCCACCACCTCTCCCTCTATTCCAGATGGCAAAACAGAGGCCCCGAGAAAGGAGGAAATACAACTAAAGATACTGAATTAACCACAGTGCAAAAGAACCTGAGATTTTACCACTTCTACCAGTGTTTTCTGGCCCTGCTGGATGTCACCAGAGACTAAATAGGTGACAAAGCACAAAGGCAAAGATAATGGTGTAGCCAACTCTTTAACACTGCCATAGCGACCCAAGTGAAAATGCAACTAACAAAGGGGTTCTACCCCCTTCTACATCTTCTACAAGCCAGAGAACCAGCCCAGCCCTACACTCAACCTGTTCTCCATGTGATTCCATCCTTTGGTAACCTTACCACCTCTCCTCTCCACACCCCTAGGCCTGCAAGCTCAGCCTGAGTCATGGAAGTGGAAAAGCAAAGGCTGTAGGGGTGCCTCTACATGCTCCTGCTTCTAGGAAAGGTGACTACCCCGACCAGCCGCATACAGGTATAGCCCAAAGAAGTCCAAGGTCTGCTGTGCCAGGGCAATGAGGGGACCAGGAGCCTGCTTCCCTTTCCACAGACATTAACATCACTCTTTAGAGGCCACCAAGAAACAGGGATTGTCATTTCAGTTCGCAGCCCCAGGTTGTGCTTGATAAGAATCCCTGCTCTGGGACTCACTAGTCCTTGGGCTCACGAATAAATGAATGAATGAATGAATGAGCAAAAGAAGACCAAAGGAACTCAAACAACTTGCCCAGAGTCCATGGGTAAGGTGCCTCTGCACACCACCTCTCACTACCCTAACACATTCTTGTCTACCATACCTCTGCCGTTCAAATGTGGCACCTCGATTCAACCTTAACCTAAATAACATTTCTTTGATTAATTCATGATCAAAGTTCCTGGCGACACAGAAACATATGACAATCAGACCTTGAAAAGAAGTCACAGTGGAAGACACAGTGGTAAGCATTTGTGCTGTTCACCAACTGTTTCCAACCTTCTCCACCCCCCCTTTGTAGGTAAGTAAGTATGGCCATGTGACTGCTTTGGCCACTGAAACACCATCTCTAGGTGGAAGCTTTAAGAACTAGAGTGAGATCCATCATGCTCTTTGTAGTGCCCAGGAATGTTTCAATTAATCCACATGGGTCCCAGAGGGAGAACAACATAAAGCAGATCGCAATAGATGTGGTGTAAGAAATAACCCTTTGTTGCTTTAAGCATCTGAAATTCGGAGATTGATACCACAGTAAACCCTGATCTATCTAGACTGATACAGACAGATACTCACTCCCCAGTCTTCTGTGCAGGGCAGCGTGGGCCTTCCCTTTCCCCAGCCTCAGGGAGACAAAAGTTCCATCACCAATCAGTCAGCAGAGGTTCAGGGGCAACTGCTATGTGCCCAGACAGATGAGATGCTCTCAGAAGCAGGGGATACAAGGGCACCTGCATTAAAGGACTTACTAGTTCTGCTGGGGGCCAGGCTTATTCATTGTATTAATCAACTTTAATCACTTCTGAGAAGAAAGCATTATCTAGATAAGAAATGAGGAAACCTGCTCACACTGAGACCTTAAGCAAGTTATTATGTGACCTCTCTAGGACAGTTTCCTCATCTGTAAAATGAAGTGTTCACATTATCTACCATACTCAGTTGTTTCAAGGAGTAAGTGAGTTAATACAAGTGAAGTTTCTGGAATAATACTCAGTATAAGTCTCAAGAACTATTTAGTAAGTGTCAATAAATTCACCATTACTACACACTAAACCTTCCATATAATTGTGGTAAGCTTGTCGGTAATCTCCATGAGATTTCAAACCCAGCAAAGTTTCCCTGGACTGGCACAAAGGCACTTTGTAGGCACTGCCAAACTGATTTCTACCTCAGCTGAAGTTAAACAAGCAACAAGTCAAATCTCTGAGAACTGGTGGCCTAGAGTTAAGCCTCAGGAAATGTTTCTAGAACCCAGGGCTTCCAGAACTCCCTGCTTGCACCCTGGCCCTCATGGGAACTTCACTGCCACCACAAACATACACAGTAGGACCCCCTCCCCTCCCACAAAGAGCATGAGCTTTGTCCCCTCACTCCCAAACATAGCAAGGGAGGCACCCTCACCTGTCCTGAGAGGTTAGCCCAGGTGCCAAGCTGGTAAAAGGTGAACTTCCCTGGGCAGCCAACCCTTCAGTCCCCTGCTCTCCCTGCCCTTTCTTCCTAGAGTCAGCCACAAACCTCCAGAAGCACCAGGGGACTTGAACTCCTGTGTGCCTGATTGCTGCTGCAAAGCTGAACTCAAGCTCAGATCAATAAATGCTATGAGTACTGACTACATGTCCAGCCTGAGTTCTAAGACCACACAGAGCTTACAGCCATCCAGGCAATTGTGAGCCTGGAACAGTGTTTGCAACAGCACCTGGCAATCTGGCACCCCAGAGTCTCAATCATGCTTTATTAAATGAATCGAGGATCACATATGGTGACCCAACAGTGGAGTTCAGAGTTGTGGAGATGAAGAGATCAAGAAATTCTCCAGCTGAGGGTGGGGTGCAACAAAGGATGAAGCAATAAGAGGGAAAACCCCACTGGTAGCCTGGGCTTCCAAGGCCTGTCTCCCAGACATTATGGATGATAAGGATGGACAAAGCTTGGTGACAGCTGACAGAGGAGTTAGAAGGGCATATGGGTCCATGATGGAGGAATGTGGGCTTCAATCTAAGGGTGGCAGGGCCCAGAAGGATCCCTAGAAGGAAGGTCACCTCAGCCTTCCAAGAGGCTGGCTGAATGTAGAGGGAATATGGGGGTGCTCTGATCCCCTGGGCCCCAGGTTTCTCTTCACGAATAGGGAAGAGTGGCCCAAACACTCGGCAGGAACTAACTCTCCCTACTTTGAGGTTAAGGGATAGGCTACTTTTGAGGATTTGGCAAGCAGCTCCACCCGCTCTTATCAGCCCAAGGGCAACCTTCTTCTCTGAAGAGGGTAAGACCCCTTGAGGGCAGACCACAGGAGAGAGCACACCTACAGAGTCGCCGGTGCAATGCTCTGCATTCACAGGACAGGACGACTCGATGGCAGCAGACACCAACGCTAGGAAGTCAGCCACCAGGCCAGTACCAGGGCAGACGGGCACCCGCCCCCCCCCCCCCGCCCACGGCCACACGCACGCACAGCATGGACTGCTTCTAGCCAGACACCAACTTCACTTCCCCGAGATACATGTCCCAGCGACCCCAGGGCTGAAGTCCCTACACACACGCACACTTCCTACCCACCTGCACCACCACCCGTTCCCCTAGGAACAGCGGCCCGGGAGGAGTCAACTCAGTAGCCATAGACCCAACTCGACCGAAGCTCCAGTTAGATTAGGAGTCGGGCTTTACTCCCAGGCACAATCCCAAACGACCAACACGGAGAAGGTGGGTCACCACCTACTCAAACTCCGGCCATCCAAACCCGTGCAAGGCTGAGTGGGACGCACCTCCAGGGTGGGCGACTTGTAACACACCCACGGCGGGGCGGAGGTTAGGCAGAGGGCAGCCCTCCCGGGTCCACGCCACTCTCCACCCCTGGCCCTAGCTAGCTTCGTGCGGCCAAGGGTCGGTTCCGTGATGGAACCGAAAGGAGTGCCCAGCCCAGGGCTCGCAACTGGGAACAGGGAGCAGAGCCCCGAACCGCGACGGGTCGAGCCCCTCCCTCCCCGAGAGATCTCACACCCGCTGGGCCTGGCGGATGGGACGCGGAAAGGGCGAGGGCGACAGAACCCCGAGTGCCAGCCAGGTGGCCCGCTGTGGCTCTCACTCCGCCCGGCGCCAGAGTTCGGCTCAGCGAGGTTCGGGCCAAGGCCTCCAGCCCCTCGCGGGCGATCTGGGCGAACAAAGCCAGCACTGCCCGCAGAGACGCCCCCGGGTAAAGACCAGGGAGCCTGAAGGGCCGAGCCTAGACCTGGGGAGCAGTCTTCGTCCCCAGAGGGCGCTCGGGGGGGTCAACCTCAGACAATGAGAGGGGCAGGGCCCGCCGCTCCAAGCCGCTCCAACCCGGGCTCGGCGTTCTACTCACCCTGGGGCAGCGGCGACGACGGCGGCGGCGCGGCCCGGCTCAGCCGAGGAAGTTAGAACAAGTTCGGGAGCGCAGGGTGGGAGGGCGCGACTCCGCGGTCCGAGCGACGGGGGCGGGGCGCGGGGGGCGGGGCCTGGGCGGGCCCAGGAGGGCGGGGCGCACTGGGCGGTGCAGGGAAGTGGCGCCCCTTTCTCGGCCACCACCCGGCGCCGCTCCCCGGCCCCGCCCCTTCGCGCCCCGTGCCCGCCCCCCACCCGCTCGCCCCGCCCCCAGCCCGCGCGGCGGCGGAGGTGGTGGGGCTTGTCCCGGGCCCGCCCCTGTGTGCTGCTTGGGGCGGTGCGGGAGGCCTTGGTCCTTCCCATCCCTTAGTTGCGCTGCGCAGGCGGAGCTCCGGCCGCGCTCACCCTGGCTACTGCGAGTGCTTATCCGAGGTGTGCAGTGCGGTCGCTGTGCGGGCCTCGCCTCTGATCTGGCCCGACCTTAGTCTGGGAGAAACGTGATTTGTGGAGGCCAAGAGGAGGCCACATATCGAGAAATAAGGGGTGACCGGTTAGAGGTGGGCGCGGAATTAGAAAAATGGCCTTACTGGAAATTGGTGGTGTTCCTGCCGGGCCTGGGAGACTAGGGATGGGAGACAGGCTTCAAGAGAAGGACAGTAAATTAACTTTTTTTTTTTTTTTTTTTGCAAACTGGGCAGTAAAGACTCGCCCCTTTTAGCCTTGATGCTAATAATACCTATCTTTCTTTAGATCGCCTGCTGAGATTTTCTTCCTCACCTTCATCCTGAGGTGGTGCCTGGGGGGATTCTTGAGGCTGGAAGGGGAAACTGGAGGAACTTTCTGGGATGGAGGGATATTCACACTGCTGGCTTGGTTCTGGAGTTTAATAAGGTTGACCTCTGTGGTCTCAGCCCATCTGTCTGTAAAGTGAGGCACAGAACCACTACTGATTCCTTTTTTTTTTAAATAAAGATTTTATTTACTTGTTTTTAGAGAGAGGAGAAGGGAGGGAAAAAGAGGAAGAGAAACATCAGTGTGTGGTTGCCTCTGCAGTGCCTCCCACTGGGCACCTGGCCTGCAACCCAGGAACCTGCCCCTATAGGGAATAGAACCAGAGGCCCTTTGGTTCGCAGGCCTACACTCAATCCACTGAGCCACACCAGCCAGGGCCCACTACTGATTCTCAAATCATTCAGGGAGAGGAAGGGGAGGTGGTTTACTCCATTGGGCAACGGAAAACATCTTTTAAAACTGGCCAAGAGACTGATTGCACCACATTCTAGTACAAGCAACCACCAGGTTAAGCCAATGAAAGAGGAAATCTTGAAAAGGAGACTATTGTTAGTCCATTCCCAGTTTTTTAATTAAGGGGACTGAAGCCTGTCTGTGACACCATACGTAGGCAGTTCAGGGACCTCCTTGCAGAATCTGTCCATTCAACTCGCTTGGCAGTGAGTGCTGAATTGAGTGTCTGATCTGCGCCAGGCCTGTTTTAGTGTTGGGCCGGTGTGTGGGGGGGGGGGGGGTAAGGCAATGGACAAGACAGCTGAGGCCTGTTGCTCCATAAAGTTTATTGTTTGTGAAGACAGATAATTGCAAATTGAAGTAATTGCTGGGACAAAAACAAGGAGGTGGGAGAGAGAATGAGAGCTACATTAGATGGAACTGCCAGAGAAAGTTTCTTTGAGGAGTGATAATGGATTTGAATTCAAATAATGAGGAGATAGCCTTGGCAAAAGCCAGCAGACATTCCATGTCGAGAGCAGTTTGTGCTGAAAAAGGTAAGCTTTGGATGTGTCAGGGAACTGAAGGAAAATCAATGTGACCAGAATAGCCAGCCTAGGAAATAGAACCAGACTGCTGTGGGGAGGTAGGTAGGGGCCAGGGCATACAAGATTGTGTCAAGGAATGGAGACTTTTTATTAAACAATTGAAAGGGTTTTATACAGAAGACTAACATTTACTGCTGTATGAAGAATAAATTGGGTAGGTGGCAGGCAAAAATAAAAGGAAGGCAACAATGTTGTGGTCATCCAGGCCAAGATGATGGTGGTTTGCCCTGGCCAATAGCTCAGTTGGAATGTCACCCCTGTGCGCTAAGGTTGCAGGTTCAACCCCTGGTCAGGACATGTACAAGAATCAACGAATGAATGAATATCTAAGTGGAATAACAAATCTCTCTCTCATCAATTAAACCAAAGGATCTCGGTTCAATTCCCAGTCAGGGCACATACCTGGGTTGCAGGCCATTTCCCAGCAGTGGACGCACAAGAGGCAACCATACATTGATACCAGGAAGGAACATTTAAGAATTCTATGTGGTGATTGCTGGGGGGAGGGGAGTATAAGGAGACCAAATGGTTATGGAAAAAATACAATAAAAATTGCAAAAAAAAATTGTTTTACCTCTGTTGACTTTGAATTGCCTGTCAGAGATCCAATTCAACTGTCCAGTCACTGGGAATTCAGAAAAGATGTCCAGGCTAGAGGTGAGGCTTTGGGAGGCATCATCTTAAAGATAGTAAAAAACCATTGGATCTGAGATCACTTAGGGTGAAGAGGTAGACAACAGGAGAGCAGAGGGTTCAAGAGGGACTCAGAACAGCCAGACCAAGGAGCCAGAGCAAGAAAAGACACTAAGAAAGAGAGGCTCGGGAGGGAGCAGGTGAACCAATAGAGTACTGTATCCCAGAGACTGAGAAAGGAAAGTATTTCCAGAAAGGAGTGGTCGTCTATGTTAGATGCTACTTAGAGATCAGGTAAGATGAGGACAGGGTAGGTTCCACTGACTTGCAATGTGAAAGTAATTAGTGAACATGATAAGGGCAGTGTCCCTGGAGTAGAAGTGTAGAAATCAGACCTTGGTAGAGTCATCATGTTTGGACAACTTATCTAATAGAGAACAGAGAGGGCTCTAAAAAGGGATGTGGAATCAGGAGGCCTTTGGCAGAACTTGCTAAATGACCCTAACAGCCACTCTCTGTTTTTTCCTTCAGCATAGAACTTCAAATTCTAGCTGGACACATGGCTTCCCAGAATAAAAGCATCTTTCTCAGACTCCTTTGCATCTAGGTGTGGTCATATGACTCATTTCCAGCCAACCGAATGTGAGTGGAGGTGTCCCATGTGCAACTTGTGAGAACTAACTTTAAAGGGCAATGTTGTACTTTCCTCAGCTGTTACTCTTTCATGCTCACTAGAATATGTATGAACATGTAGCTGCAGCTCAAGTGGCCATATTAGACTTTGAATGGAAGCCATGTGTTGAGTATGTTGGTGGAGCTAGTTAGACAGACTATCTCTAAATCCTAGTGTGTAGGGAACCACCATACATATTCTGGGCAACCTACCTCTTGACTTTGTATACAAAAGAAAGAAATTTCTGTCTTGTTTTCTGATGCTTATAGCCATATCTAATTTTATTTTTGTTAGAATACAGAGGGTTTTGTTAAAATATGGAAGTTATTAGAACAGGTTTGCAGAAGATAGGAGAGAACCAGGAGAGAAGGCAGGAGTGATGATTCTGAAGAAAGGGTGAGAAGAGATGAGATATGGGCACTAATGGAAAGGACACCAGTGGTAGAGATAACTCTGTCGTTGTGAAGGAGGGGAATATGGAGGCAGAGAAGATGTTTCCACTGAAGGCTGGGATTGGAAAGATGATCATTCACACCTGATATTTTCTACTTACTCCTGGATGTGAAGGGGTTGTGGGCTTAGAACAAAGAGGAACCAGAGGGGGAAACAAAGTTTGTGAATCATGGACTAGCTAATGGAGCTCTTGCCAGCCTGAGAAGCTTCTGGGAGATACCTCCATTCTGGACCAGTTGGCCACACTGCTGCAGGCATGAAGAGGGTGAGAGAAATGTTCAGGAAGCCAGCATGGCCTCCATGCCACTTCCAATCAGTCCCCACTTTACAGTGACTTATGACGCTTGCCTACCATTCCCAACTGCCATATGAGACCCACTTATCTTTACCTGACCCAATTTTACAATACTTTGAGGCAGGGGCGGGGGGGGGGGGCTTCAGAGACATCAGGGATATTCAGAGTAGAGCAGGTCCATTGACTGTGAGTTGACTCTGAGTCAACCTGACTCTGAGTCAACCATACGCTAATTACTCCAAGTGGGAGAAGGCGGTTTTGCCAAAGATGGAAGTCCCGGATGTGGCCAGACAAGACCTTGTCAGGAGGGAGCAGATCAGAGAGGTTAAGAACCAGGATCCTTGAGTCAGATTGCTGAGTTCTACTCAGCCTGCCCCGAAAAGCTATGTCCACTCAGGGAGTTATGGGATATGCACAGATGTGAAAGTCACCTGACAGTATAAAAACTGTTTCTTCTGGAATAATCTCATGTGAACTGACCTTCACAAAGCTCTGAATTTGTAAAATAAATGTGAAAAGGAGACTCAGAGGGAGTCAGTCTATAAGTAGTGGAACTAGAACTATCAGCTTTATGTCCAGACCTGAGTCTCCTATTTGTCCCCATCTGCCACACAAGACTATGTCCTGGAGAGTCATCAACACAGGAATTTGGAAATCAGCTATGCGTCTGGGGCCTCTATGCTCAGGCCCTGACAGGAGGGACCCTGGTAGGACCCCAATAGGATCCCACACCCACCCAGGAAGGAGAGAGGGGTACCTGAAGCAGAGCAGAGCGCAGGTATGCCACAGGTATCACAGGTGCCTATTCCTGTCCCTCTCATACCTCCGGGGCTTTTAGCTGGTTCCAGGGGAGAACAGGCTGTCTCTGGGGAAGCTTTGCTGGGCTGCTACCACCACATGCACACACTGACACCTAGGGGGCAATTGGTGGAACTCAGTTTATCAAGCCACTGGGGCTGTGTGTGTGTGTGTGTGTGTGTGTGTGTGTGTACTGCAGATCTCTTTCCTTCCTGGAGCACTGGTTCTCTTGGTTCTCCTCTTCCATTTACCCCCTCAGGAAGAACCACATGTTGCACACCCAACTCCCTTTGCTGTCAGTGGAAATTAGGCTCTTCCATGGGATCACAAGGAAAGCAGTCCAAGGACCCACATATGGGAGACTGTGGTGTGGCATGGTTTATTCATGTAGAAATAGAAGTAACCACTTGGGTTTACAATGTTTCATCTCTGTCCATCATAACATGGAAAGAATCCAACCATGTCTTCAGTAAGGCCAACACAAAAGCCAGTGTCCAGAGTTATGCTTCATGTTAAAGCTTGGCTGTAGCTGGTGTGGTCAGTAGATTGAGCACCAGGCTGTGAACCTAAAGCTTGCTGGTTCTATTCCCAGTCAGGGCACATGCCTGGGTTGCAGGCCAGGTCCCCAGTCGGGGGCATTCAAGAGGCAACTGATCAATGTATTTCTTGCACATTGATGTTTCTCTCCCTCTCTTTTTCTTTCCCTTCTCCTCTCTCTAAAATAAATAAATAAAATCTTAAAAAAAAAACCAAAAAACTTGGTCCTTTGGATCCCATAGGCAGCTGCTAAGTGGTCTCAGTCCCCATCCAGGCAGCTTAGCTTGTTCCCATTCCTGGCTGCTCCAGTGGCAGAGTCCACATGGCTGCCGGCCATGAGGATTCTACAGTCATATGGCTATGGAGGGAGAACATCAAGTGCACGGGTGAATGTGTTACTGGATGGACAAGAGAGAGAGATTTTAGTCCTTTTGGACCCCATGCCATCTGCTGTGGGCCCAGTAGCTGTTAGACCCACATGGTTGCATGCTACTGGTCAAAACAGCCCATGAATGAATGGGGCAAGTACATCACTGTGGGGGAGAGAGAGATAAAGAGAGAGAGAAGGAGAGAACGCTTCTTTGTTTCATTGGGATTATATTAATTTAGACTTGGGATGGACCAGGTGTCTTTTCAAAAGAACCAGTCAATTTCCCAAACTTTTATAGGCTCTGGATGGGTTCATACCCCCTAGTTAGACTGACAGGCCGCTATGGTGCAGCACCTCCTCCTGCATCCCCAACAGTCCTGTACCAGAGTGGGGGAAGGGAGGTATGTTAATCCCCTTGGCTAAGCAATCCTTTGATCCCCTGGGGTATGAAGCTGTAGCTTCCTGACTAAGCAAGCAGGCTTATGTCCCCCAGTTTATTAAGCTCAATGTCTAGTTCCCTTTGCTCCCTTTTTCTAACTAAAAAACAGCTGTAACACTTTGAGTATCCTGACCTCCTTGGAGTATCCTGATCTCTCCTCCATATGAGTGTTGCTGCATTTCCCAGATTGCGCTGTGGGGTGAAAAAACTAATGTTCTCCCACCTTTCTAAATTATTCTGGCTTGACTAGTAATCAAATTAACATGAGACATTAACAGGAGAAAATGTCCAAATTTTATTATGGATGTACACGCAGCGGTGTCATAAAAATATGAGACCCAAGTATGCATTGGGCAGTTGAAGCTGATATGCTATTCTGGACAAAGGAGACGGAAGCAGGAGTATGGGATTTCAAAAGGAAAGTAAGCAATTTATAGGTAGATAATAAAGAGCAAACCTGTGGTAAACAAATTCCTGCTGAGCCACTCAGAAACAATGGGACACAGGGATTTCCAGCAAACAGGCTTTGTTAGATTTCTCTGTCTGCCACATTTTGTCTATATTATGATGATAAATTTACGCTCCCTTCCTTTAAACAGGTTTTTTCTGTCTGAATTCCTTTAGGCAGGTAAGGGGAAGGGTCAGTTTCTTTCTGAGTCTTTAATTTCTTTCTTTCTTTTTTAAAAGGCTTATTTTTTATTCTCATTCAAGAGAGAGGGGAAGGGGGAGAGAGAGAGAGAAAAGAGAGAGGAGAGAGAGAGAGTGCGAAACATCAACGTGAGAGAGAAACATGGATCAGCTGCCTCCCGCACGTGCCCTCACTGGGAATTGAACCTGCAACCTAGGCATGTGCCCTGACAGGGAATGCAACTGGTGACCTTTCAGTTATGGGGCAAGGCTCCAACCAACTGAGGCACACTGCCCAGGACTGAGACTTTAATTTTTTAAATATTACCTTGCCTTGCCCAAGGTTCACCTGAGACCCTTTCCTCATTTCTGGATAACTGATGGATGAACGCAGCTCCAGGCCCCGGTGGGGTCAGTTGAAGCCTCTCTTGAAATGGACTTACAGTTCAATTTCTCCTCCCATCTATCCTGCTTTCCTTACTTTCTGTGCACAAATCTCTGGGTCAGCTTCCATTCTCTGTGTCCTTGGCCTCAGCACATGCCATCCCTTCACCTTACAACATTTTTGCTTGTTCCTTTTGCCCGTGAGAGGACATGGCAAGGAAGTAGAAAACCATTCAGCTGAGCCCCTCAGCTAGGCTCTTCAGGAGAACAAGTATAAAGGTGTTCCCACGTCAACAGCCCCCAGAGCATCATTTATACTTGACACTGGTGCCTCTGTTTCTACTGCTCCAGCTGCTTCTGGCAAACTGGTCCCCAACTTCCCCTCAGGAATCCTACCTGGCATCCTCTCTGAGTCATTGGCTTTTTGCCCCTGCTTCTCTCTGAGAGGCACATTCAGGTGCCCCAAGAGTGAGTTGCTGATTACTCTGGTCAGCTGTTACCATCCACATCCCTTCTTGGGCCAGACTTCTTGGCCAGGTGCCCAGCCAGCCCATGAAATCCTGCCTCAGAGTCCAGGACCCACCTTTGTCCAGTTGCTGTGCCCAGGATGGAGGATTCATGGTTCAGAGCTCTGGGGAGAGGCCTGTGATGACAGCTATAGCACGGTCTGCACTCTGACATCCCCAAGAGAGGGCAGTGATGTGTGGCATCTGGGTACATAATGTCTATCCCTCCTGCTGCCAGGGTTGCTGACTACAAATTATAAAGCAACAAAGTGAGATCCATGTATTAGCATTTATAACCAATTTTACTATGAGTATGAAGATCTGGTTTTGTGGTGATTATATTCTTATATGTCAAAAATTCTTAAAGGAGCTTGAAACATTTATGAGACTGAATCATTATAGTTAGGAAGAGTGTAATTTAATGTTTAAATGTTCAGGGAAATCTATTAAAATTATAAAATTTCAATGTATTAATTGTAGAAATAGTATGTGAATATTTAGAGAAAAGTTAACTGTTTCAGTTTTCCTATATTGTATATTAGACAAGATGGAGAATTGGATGTGTTTCTCTGTGGGTAGAGCCCCTGACACTAAGGAACTGCTGTGGGAGGCCCCTGGGGTGCCAGGAGTCCATGGAGGGAGCAGAACATGTGCTATCTGTGTACCAGGGAGTGGTAGGGTACCTCTCCCGTGTCCTGTCCCACAGCCCAGCTAGGGCCAGTTGGGAGGGGCTGGCCCTAAGCACTAGGATGAGGGGTTCCCTGCTGGCGGCCTATCAGCCCTCAACCCATGCAGGCCTGAAGTTTGCCCCAAGGTTCTCTTGAGTTACTAAGGCTGGGGAAGAGGTGAGAGCCAGGTAAGGACAGCAAAAGCCTCTGCCTGGCAGAAGCTTCAAAGGCTTTCTGCTTCAAAGGGCAAGCAGCACTGCCTACCTGAGGAGCAGGCTATATCTCAAGGCCCAGCTCCCTAACCCCTCCTGTCCAGAGGGTGCTTGTGTCCTCCTTTCTCTGTGTATGAGCAGTGCTGGGGCAAGAGCCTGGCAGCAGAATTGGCCTTCTATCCCCCTAAGCATGCCTAGCACAGTCATGACCAGCACAGGGAAGGCCCAGTGCCAACTGGGTCCACTGGCTCAGAAAGAGTAGCTCTTCCAGATGCTTATCTGAATTTGCATTCCTCTCCAGGCCTCTGCCCATGCAGGCCCATAGGGCTTCCCCAGATCCTCAAACCGAATGATTTTCTATGGTTTGATGTGGCCTGAGTTTCCCACCACATCTATAACCCTTTCTGCGGGCTTGAGGGTGAAGGCACAAAAAGGTTCTGGTCGGTGAAGCAGCCATGGATGTTTACAAAGCACGTAAGGTGGTGCTATTTTTATTATTTTATTTAAAATGTTTAATTAGTTAATATGCTTACATGTAACATATTATACAATTCAAAAGGGCATAAAAAAGGGACATTTTCTTTCTACTTATGTCCCCACACAGCAGTACCCTATTCCTAGAGGCAGGTACTATTACTAGTTTTTCATATATTTTTTCTATCAATATATTATGACAGACAATGCTGGTTGAACCCTTAAATTCATTTTGTTTTCTTTTTCTTTTTCTTTTAGTGACAGAATCACCAAAAGTTAGTTGGGTCCAAAACCATCCATGAGAGAGACTACATTTTCCAGCCAACTTTGCAGTCAAGATGAGCCCTGAATCTTGCCTAATGGGATGTAAGGAAAATTAATATGCACTTCTTTCAGGTTATGACATAATGGAGAAAGGACACTTAGCATTTGACAAAATTCAATATCCTTTAATGATCAAAACTCTCAACAAATTACGTATAAAAGTACTGTTCTTCAACATAATAAAGGCCATATATGACAAGCCCACAGCTAATACCATACTCAATGATGTGAAGTTAAAAGTGTATCCTCTAAGATTAAGGAACAAGACCTGGCTGGTGTGGCTCAGTGGATTCTGTGCCCACCTGTGAACCAAAGCCTCCCCAGTTTGATTCCCAGTCAGGACACAAGCCTAAGTTGTGGGCCAGGTCCCCAGCAGGGGGCGCGCAAGAGGTAGTCACACATTAATATTTCCCTCTCTTTCTCCATCCCTTCTCCTCTCTCTAAAAAATAAATAAATAAAATCTGTAAAAAAATAAGATTAGGAACAAGACAATAATACCCACTCTTTCCATATCTATTCAACACAAGTCCTAGCTGGAGCAATTAGAAAAGAAAAAGAAATAAAAGGAATGCACATCAGAAAGGGAGAAATAAAATTCTCTCTCTTTACAGGCAACATAGTATAGAAAACCCTAGAAACTCCAAAAAAAACCTTCTAGAACTAATAAATGAATTCAGTGAAGTTGTAAGGTACAAAATTAAAGTACAGAAATCAGTTGCATTTTTATACACCAGCAAAAAAACTACCTGAGAGAGAAATAAAGAAAGCAATCCCATGGACCAACTAAGCCAGAAGTCATCTCCATCCAACAACAGCAGATACACATTCTTCTCAAGTGCACATGAAACATTCTTCAGGATAAATCATATGTTAGGCAGTCAAATCTTAAATGTTTAAAAGCTTTGAATCATACAAAGTATGCTCTCAGAGCACAATGGAATAAACTAGAAGTCATTTACAGAAGGAAATTTAAGGAATTCACAATTATGTAAATATTAAACAGCATACTCCTAAGTAAACCAAAAGCTCAAAAAGATCACAAGGGAAATTAGAAAATATTTTGAGATGAATGAAAATGCAAAAACAGCATACCAAAATTTATGCGACCAACAATCCTTAGTTAGAAATTTATAGCTGTAAATACCTACATTAAAAAAGAAGGACTTCAAATCAATAACCTTAACCTGCACCCTAAAGTACTAGAGAAAGAAGAGCAAACTAAACACAACACAGACAGAAGGAAGGAGATAACAAAGATTGGTGCCAAAATAAATACAATAGAAAGTAAAACAAAATCAAAAGTTTATTCTTTGAAGAGATCAACAAAATGGACAAATCTTTAGCTACATTGGCAAAACATAAACAAATTATTAAAATCATGAAGAAAAGAGGAGCCATTATTATCAACTTTTCAGAAATAAAAAGATTATAACAGGAAAAAAGAAATTAGTCCCATTTACAACAGCATCAAAAACAATAAAATATTTAGAGATAAATTTGACCAAGGAAGTAAAAAACCTGCACACTGAAAACTATAACACACTGATGGAAGGAATGAAGAAGACACAAATAAATAAGTGGAAAGATACCCCATGCTCTTGGATTGGAAAAATTAATATTGTGGAAATGTCCATCCTACCCAAAGCAATCTACAGATTCAATGCAATCCTTATCTAAATTCCAATGGCATTTTTCACAAATATAGAAAAAACTATTGTGAAATTTGTTTGGAACCACAAAAGACCCTGAATAGTCAAAGCAATCCTAAGAAAGAAGAACAAAGAGAGAGGCATCACATTTTCTGATTTCAAGCTCCATTATACAGCTATAGGAATCAAAATAGTATGTTAGTGGTGTAAAAACAGGCACATAGAGTGGAACAGAATAGAGAGCACATGGCATGATGTAGGTTTTTAAATATTCTTTATCCAATTGAGGAGGTTCTCCTTTATACCCACTTACTGAGAATTTTTATTATCAATGGGTTTTGGATTTTGTTAAATGCTTTTTCTGCATGTCTTGATATGATCATGTGACCTTTCTATCTTTACCTTGTTGATGTGATAGATCACATGAATTGCTTTTTTTAATAGACTTTATTTATTTATTTTTAGAAAGAGAGGAAGGTGGGGAAGGGATGGAGAAAGAGAGTGAGAGAAACATCAATGTGTGGTTGCTTCTCATGTGTCCCCTACTGGGTATCTGACCCACAACCCAGGCATGTGCCCTGAATGGGAATTGAACCAGCAACCCCTTGGTTTGCAGGCTCACACTCAAGCCACTGAGTCACACCAACCAGGGCTGATTTTTTAATATTAAATCAGCCTTAGATATCTGGGGTAAATTGCACTTAGTTGTGGTATATAATTCTTTGTATACATTGTTGGATTTGATTTACTAGTTTTTTTCTTATCCTCACTCAAAGACATTATATTTTTCATTGCTTTTAAAGAGAGAGGAAGGGAGATAGAGAGAGAGAGAGAGAGAAACATTTATGTGAGAGAGAAACATCAACTGGTTGCCTTCTTGTACATGCCCCGACCTGGGATTGAACTCATAACCTGGGTATGTGCTCTGACCAGGAATTAAACCCATGACCTTTCAGTCTACGGGATGACACTCCAACCAACTGAGCCATACCATCCAGGGCTGATTTGCTAATATTTTGTTGAGCATTTTTACATTTTTGTATCTATGTTCATGAGAGATATTGATCTGTAGTTTTCTTGTAGTGTCTTTGTCTGGTTTTGGTATTAGGGTAATGCTAGTCTTGCAGAATCAGTTAGAAAGTATTCACTCTGCTTCCACCTTCTGAAAGAAATTGTAGAGAATTGGTATAATTTCTTCCTTAAATATTTGGTAGAATTTGCCAGTGAAGCCACATGAGCCTTGCACTTTCTGTTTTGGAAGGTTATTAATTGTTGATTCAATTTCTCTAACAGATATAGACCTATTCAAAGGGTCTATTTCTTCATGGATGAGCTTGGCAGATTATTTCTTTTGTGGAAATAAAGCATTCACCCACAAATTTGTGGATATAGAGTTGTTCTTAGTATTCCCTTTTTACCCTTTTAATGTCTTTGGGATCTATATTGATTTCACCTCTTTTATTTCTGTGTTTGTGATTTGTGTCATTTCTCTCTCTCTTTTCTTCTTAGTTAGCCTGGCTTGATCAATTTGATTGATCTTTTCAAAGAATCAACTTTTGGTTTAGCCAGTTTTCCTTATTGATTTCCTGTCTTTAATTTCCTTGATTTCTGCTCTAAATTTTATTTATTTTCTTCTTATTTTGGATGTAATTTGCTCTTCTTGTTCTAGTTCCTAAGGTATAGGATTAGATTATTGATTTTTGATCTTTCATATATATGTGTGTATATATATTCAATATTCTAAATTTCCCTCTAAATACTGCTTTCACTGTATCCCACAATTTTTCATAAGTTTTATTTTCTTTTTCTAGTTAAAAATATTTTAAAGTTTCTCTTGAGATTTCATCTTTTATCCATGTGTTATTTAGCAGTGCATCATTTAATCTCCAAGTATTTGGGGATTTCTAGCTCTCTTTGGGTTACTGATTTCTAGTTTAAGTGCACTGTGATTTGAGAGCAGACATTGTATGATTTCTATTCTTCAAATTTTGTGAAGGTGTGTTTTATGGCCCATACTGTGGTTCATCTTGATGAATGTTTCATGTGAACTTGAGGAGAATGTGTATTCTGCTGCTGTTGGATGAAGCAGTCTATAGATATCCATTATTGCTAGTTGTTTCACAATCGTTGTGGAGTGCAGTTGTGTCCTTAATGATTTTCTGCTCACTGGATTCGTCCATTTCTGACAGACAGGTGTTGAAATAGTGGATTCATCTACTTTTCCTTGTGGTCCATCAGTGTTTGCCTCACGTGTTTCGATGCTCTGCTGTTAAGTCCATACACAACGGATTATTTTATCTTTTTTGGAGAATTGACCCCTTTATCGTCATGCAGTGCCCCTCTTTATTCCAGATAACTTTCCTGGCTCTGAAGTCTGCTCTGTCTGAAATTAATAGAGCTCTTCTATTGTCTTGGGATTAATAGTAACATGATATATCTTTCTCCATCTATTGAACTTTAATATAAATGAATCTTTATATTTATTCTTTTAAATGTTTCTCTTTGAGGACTTTAAAAAACATTTATTTATTTATTTATTTATTTATTTTTACATGGAGGGGAAAGGAGGGAGAAAGAAAGGGAGAGAAACATTAATGTGTGGTTGCTTCTTTAGGGCCCCCTACTGGGGACCCAGCCTGCAACCCAGGCATGTGTCCTGATTGGGAGTCAAACTGGAAACCCTTTGGTTTGCAAGCTGGTGCTCAATCCACTGAGCCACAACAGCCAGGGTGTAAATGAATCTTTACATTTAAAGTGAGTTTCTTATAGATAGCATATGGTTGGGTCTTGATTTTTAAAAAATATTTTATTTACTTATCTTTAGAGAGGGGAGGGGAGGGAGAAAGAGAGGGAGAAAAACATCAATGTGTGGGTGCCTCTTGTGTGCCTCACACTGGGAACCTGGCCTGCAACCCAGGCACATGCCTTGACTGGGAGTCAAACCAGTGACTCTTTGGTTCCCAGGCCGGTGCCCAATCCACTGAGCCACACCAGACAGGGCTGGGTCTTGATATTAATCCACTGTGACAATCTGCCCTTTTTAAATGTATTTTGACCATTGACATTTAAAGTGATTATTGATGTTGTTGAATTATATACCATATTTGTTATTGTTTTCTATTTGTTGCCATATTTTTTGGTTCCTATTTTTGTCTTCCAATTCTTTCCTGTTTGTGTGTGTGTGTGTGTGTGTGTGTGTGTGTGTGTGTGTGTGATTTTAACTGAGAATTTTATGTGATTCTAATTTCTCTCCTTCCTTAGTATATCAGCTATCTTCCTTCTTTTTGGTGGTGGTCCTAGAGTTTGCAGTATATATTTGCAACTAATCCAACTCCACTTTCAAATGACACTGTATTATTTCACAGGCAGTGTGAGTACCTTATATTAATAAAATAATTCTAATTCCTCCCTCCCCTCTATTGTTTCATCACTGTCCTTCATTTTACTTACACCTAAACATACATAAGCATGGATATGTCATACAATGGAATGTATTGTTACTATACTATTATTATTTTGAAAAACTTATCTGTTAGATCAATTAGGAACAGAAAGTTAAAGTTCTTATTTTACCTTCACTTATCTCTTCTTTGATGCTGTTTCTCGATTTATGTAGATCTGGATTTCTGACCTATATTATTTTCCTGCTCTCTAAAAATCTTTTAACACTTCTTGCCAAGAAGACATGTATACTATTAACAAAGTCCCTCAGTTTTTTTTGTTTGTTTGTTTGTTTGTTTTGGGGTTTTTTTGGTCTGAGAAAGTCTTTATTTCTCTTCATTTTTAAAGGATAATTTCACAGCTTACAGAATTCTGAGTTGGTGTTGTTTGTGCTTTTTTCCACAACACTTTAAAAATTACAAACTACTCTCTTCTTGTTTGCATGATTTCTATAGGTAAAATGTTTTTCCTCTGATTTGTCAAGATTTTTTCTTTATTTTTGATTTTCTACAATTTTATTATGATATACCTACATGTAGTTTTTCTTTTGTTTTGTTTTTTGTTTTTGCATGATCTTGCTTGGTGTTCTCTCAGTTTCCTGATTCCATGGCTTGGTGTCTGATATTAATTTGGGGAAATTCTCAATTGTTATAGCTTCAAATGTTTCTTTTGTGTTTCTCTTCTCCTTTTGGTATTCTCATTATGTGTATGTTATACCTAATATTTAGTGACCCCACATTTCTTGGGCATTCTGTTCTATCACTTTTAGTATTTTTTTTTTTCTTTGCTTTTCAGTTTTGGGAGATTCTATCAAGATATCCTCTCTCTTAGAGAATCTTTTCTCATCTGTGTCCAATTTACTAGTAAGCTCCTCAAAAACATTCTTCATTTCTGTTATGCTATTTTTTATCTCTAGTATTTCGTTTTAATTCTTTATTAGAATTTTCATCTCTCTGCTTACATTGTCTATCTGTTTTTGCATGCTGTTTAACTTATCCAGTGAAGCCCTTAGCATATTAATTACAATTGTTTTAAATTCCCAGTCTGATAATTCCAACATCCCTGACATAGCTCAGTCTGGTTCTGATGCTTATTTTGTCTCTTCAAACTAGGATTTTAAAGTAATTTTTAATTATATTTCATGTTCAATATTATATTTGTTTCAGGTGTTCAACCCAGTGATTAGATATTTACGTATCTTACAAAGTGGTCACCCTGATAAATCTAGTACTCATCTGACACCATACATCATTTATAGTTTTATTGACTATATTCCCTATGCTTTACTTTACATCCCCATAACTAGTGTATAACTACCAAGTTGTGCTTCTGAATCCCTTCCCCTTTTCTACCCATCCCAACACCCCTCCCATTCTGCCAACTGTTGATGCGGACTCTGTCCAGTGGGGTCTGTATGTTGTGGGTGGCATGAACAAATTCACACAGACTACAGAAGTCCTGTGGAGAAAAAGGGACGGCTCGGCCACTCTCTGAGAGAGAAAGTGCCTCAACCCTTGCCTGGACAGGCTTTTATTGCTTTCTAATAGCATACATCAGAGAAGATTCTCATTCATTATGCTCAGGTTTGCTTTAGGTGATTACTTTTTACAGATAATAAAGGAAAGGATGTTACTGATTACTTCTTACAGATTAACAAGGAGAAAATCTTGCAAATGCAAGGTAACCATGAGAATGATTGGTCTGGTTACACTCCCTCCTTGGGATAATTAGCACAGACTTCAGGAAGTTACTTTGAAGATATGCAGTAAACATTTGCTGCTTCAGCTCAGGGTAAGGGAGTTTTAGCAAGAGCAAGCCTCAAAGCAGCCTAGGTATAATGCGGACCAGGTTTCCTATGGGAAAGCCAATCCGTGGGTCTGGCTTCTGTGTGCTGACTTGTGCCTGCCAGTTTTCCAGACTGGTTCCCTATAAACTGTCAAAATGTTCTCTGTATCTATGAGTCTGTTTTAGTTCTGCTAGTTTACTTTGTTTTTTAGATTCTACATATTAGTGAAATCATCTGGCATTTGTCTTTCTCTGGCCAACTTATCTCACTCAGCACAATATCCTTTAGGTTTTAGCAGTCCCCAACATTTTTGGCACCAGGGACTGGTTTTGTGGAAGATGGTGGATGGGTGGTGGGGGGAATACAGGACAGGAGGTGGAGCTTAGATGAGCTTCCCTGGCTCTGGGTTCCTAACAGGCAGCAGTGGTCAGGTCCATGGTCCAGGAGTTGTAGACCCCTGCTCTAGGTCCATCCATGTTGTTGCAGGTGGCAAGATTTCATTCTTTTTTATGGCTGAGTCATATTCTGTTACATATATGCACCACTTCTCTATCTTTTGGTAAACATTTAGGTTGCTTCCGTACCTTGGCTATTGTAAATAATGATGCAATTAGCATATGGATGTATGTATTATCAATTTAGTGTTTTGAGTTTCTTCAGATAAATACCCAGACATGGAATTGCTGAGTCCTTTGTCTTTTGTTATAGACTTTGTTTTAAAGTCTGTTTTGATCCTGGCTGGTGTGGCTCAGTGGCTTGAGTGTTGGCCTGCAAACTAAAAGTTTGCTGGTTAGATTTCCCAGTCAGGGCACTTGCCTGGGTTTTGGGCCAGGTCCCTAGTTGGGAGTGTGCGATAGGCAACTGATTGATGTATCTCTCACACATCAATGTTTCTCCCCTTCTCTTTCTCCCTCCCTTCCCCGTCTCTAAAAATAAATAAATAAAGTCTTTTTAAAAATAAAGTCTATTTTGTCTTGTACAAGTATTGCTAGCCCAGCTTTTTTTGTTTGTTTCTAGTTTCATGAAATATCTTTCTCTATGCTTTTACTTTCAGTCTGTGTGTGTCTTTCTTTCGACCTGAAGTAAGTCTCTTACAGACAGCATGCGTAAGAATCTTGTTTTGCTATCCATTCAGCCACTGTATATGTCTTTTGTTTTTTGTTTTTTTCTTTCATTTTTAAATTTTTATTTACTGATTTGAGAGAGAGAGAGAGAGAGAGAGAGAGAGCGCGAGTGCGAGTATGATTTGCTATTCCACTTATCCTCTGGTTGATTCTTATATATGCCCTGACTGGGGATCAAACCTGCAACCTTGGTGCATCAGGATGATGCTCTAACCAACTGAGCTACCCACCCAGGGCACCATATGTCTTTTGCCTGGAGCATTTAACCATTTGCATTTAAAGTAATTATTAATGGATATGTATTTATTGTCATTTTATTATTTATATTTTTAATTTGTATGTTCTTTAAAAAGGAACTTTAACTTTTCTTGTAATACTGGTTTGGTGGTGATGAACTCAGCCTTTTCTTATCTGGGAAGTTCTTTATCTGTCCTTTAATTCTAAATAATAGCTTTTCTGGGTAGAGTAATCTTGGTTGTATGTCCTTGCTTATTATAATTTTGAATATTTTGCACCAATCCCTTCTGACATGCAAAGTTTCTGTTAAGAAATCAGCTGATAGTTTTATGGGAGTTCCCCTGTAGATAACTAACTGTCTTTCTTTTACTGCTTTTAAGATTTTTCTTTTTATATTTAACTTTTGGTATTTTAAATGTGATGTATCTTGGTGTGGGCCTCTTGGGGTTTATCTTTTTGGGACTCTGCACTTTCTGGACTTACACGTCTATTTCCTTTACCAGGTTAGAGCTTTCTGCCATTTTTTTCCAATAGATTTTCAATTCCTTTCTCTGTCTCTCTCTTCCTTCTGGTACCACCTGACTGATTTGGTTTTCTACTTTATCTATTATTGATTCCCTGTAACATATTCTTTATTTCAGTTATTGTATTCTTCATTTCTTTTTTATGTTTTCTGTCTCTTTTTTTTATGCTGCCTAGCCCTTTGTTGAAGTTCTCACTAAGTTCATGTACCCTTTCCCTAAGTTCATTGAACATACTTATCATCAGTGTTTGAACTTTGCATCTGGTAGATCATTTACTTCTTTTTTCTGGAGTTTTTTACTGTTTTTGGTCATGTTTCTTTCTCTCCTCATTTTGGCTGCTTCTCTGTGTTTGTTCACATGTATTAGATAGAATTTCTCCATCTTCTGGTCTTGGTAGAGTGGCCTTATGTAGTAGGTGTCCTGTAGGGCTCAGTGTCACAGCCTCCCTGGTCACCTGAACTGGGTGTTTTAGGTGCACCCCTGTGTGGTCTGTGTTCACCCTTCTATTGTAATTGAGGCTTGATTGCTGCCAGTACATTAATGGGAGGGATTTACCCACTGGCCATTCAGCTGTGAGGATTGACCGTAACCAACATGGAGGAGCTGCAGTGCAGAGTCCGACCCCACACACCATGACTTGCTTCAGTGGGGCTTTAGAGCCTGCTGAGCCTGCCCCTTAGGTGCACTGCTTGTGGAGGTTGTTATGTGGTGTTTTATTATGGTCTGAGCTATTCACCAGATATGCTGGCTCTTGGGCCTCCCTGGAGGTACAGGCCAAGGTCAGTCACTACCTGTTCCCTACCCCTGGCCACCTGGCGTGAGCTACAAAATGATCTGCCAATGGCTACTACTTGTGCTGGGCTTGGATGTGTACCAAAAGAGGCCCAACTGTACAACAATGCTGGCTTCCCCTAGTGCCAGGCCTGGGGCCAGTTAGCAAGAGTTACTGGGTACTCCGCAGCCAGATACTGCTTGTTTGGTAGATTTAAGAAAAGTCTGAAGCATGAGGCAAGACACGCTGTTTGTATGGAAAAGCCACTGGAAATGGTTTTGTGTCATTTGGATGTGTCTGAAAGGTGGGTGGGGCAGGTTCTCAGGCCATCATCAATTAGGGTGAGACTAACAGTATTTGTCAGGTTGCTGAGAGTCAGATATGACCCCTTAGATATGGTGCCTGCCTGAGGGAGGGCTCAGCAAAGGGAGATGGCTCTTGCCCGAACTTCTCTGTGGGAGAAAGCTGCCTCTTCGGCACTTGACCAGATATCAGACAATTCAGTTCCTCTCCTTCGAGGAGTGAGTCCCAGTAAGTCAGTGCACAGGCCCTTTAAGAGAAACACCTGGAACTCCAGAAGCCCTTCATCCCAGCCACAATTCCTGCTGGTTTTCACAGTCAGAAGGGATGTGAAATTTTCTGCCTGGTATTGGAACCCTGGGCTGGGCAGCCTGGTGTGGGGCTGGGACCTCTCCTCTGGGGGGGATCTCCACAGCTCAGATATCCCTCCTGATTTTAAACCAGCGCATACAGGTGTAGGGCCATCCCATTCAGAGTCATGGCCCTGCCCTGGCCAGTTGGCCCAGTTGGTTGGAACTCATCCTTGTGCACCAGTCTCTGCCCTCCTACCAGTTTCACAATGGCTTCTTTTTTACTTTCTTAGTTATAGTGAAACCAGAAAAGCTGGCGTTCGTGCTGCCTGTCACCTATCAGACCCAATAAGCAGAGACAGGGATTGAATCTTTATGGGCACTTTATTCAGATGTCCAGCGATCTGAGAAGACAGTAGGTTTGTACCCTAACAGACCATCTTAAATTCCATTTTAAACCAACCCTTTTTACAAGGAGAAGAAAAGTATAGGTAAGGGGTTTGGAATTCATGGATAAAGTTAATCAGATAAAAGCTGCAGCATTCTTTCATCTGTGCCCTGGGTGGTGGGTGTCTCATCCTGGAGGACAATGGCCCAGATACCATCTTGATTGCTTAAAGTCCTCCTGAGGCACCAAGGTGGAAATGCTTATGGTCTCCTGGAGTCAGGGTGGGTCATATCTTCACTTCCTGGAACAATAGCTTTTCACATACAATGATTGCTAATCTTATTAGCTATCACCTGAAACTAAAATTTGCCAACATTTGAGTCCCCCATCAACAGGACTTCAGTTCAGCTGGACTTCAGGTGTTTGTGAAAGTGGGTTGTCCTGTAATTTAGCTGTGACTCTGATGTGGTGTGGGAGAAGGCAAGCACAGCATCTACCTATTCTGCTATCTGGACTGGAAGCTCCAAACTATGTTTTGTTTTGTTTTTCTTTTACTATAATTGTTATTTATTTATTTATTTATTTTGATTGCTGGACATAATGTACTGAGTAAAAGGAATTGCTCTTAGTAGTCCTTTAATAATATGTTGGTAAAATTTAGTAATGTGTGTGTGTACAAATGATCTACAGTCATGTGTTTCAAAATACTCACTTTTCTTCTGCCCCTGGCAGAAGCCTGAGGAGACTTTTCTCCAGTATTTTCTGTGAGAACCTGGTCGAGCTTCTGGAGGTAAAACTCACAAGAGTGTGGGGTCTCCCTATGACTTAGTCCCCCTAGAGTTTTTGACTCTTAGAATTGTCCACACTAAGCCTCCAGAAGTCTATCAATTACAGTTCAGGTTTTCCCACCCTGGCACTGGTGCCCACAGAGGTTTCTGCATATAGATTCCTGCTTTGATAAGTCGTGATTCTTTGTACTTGCCCGCTGGTCTCTCCAGGTTAGGGGACAGCAGTTTGCCCTGTTTCCTCACTTCTCTTATAGATCTGTTACGGGGGAAACTCCCAGAAACTCAGTTCTTCCCACCAATGCAGTGACGAATTAAAGATCAACAAGTCTATTACTGGGTAGCAGGGTTAATTGGTGATCCATTCTCATGGGAGAGAATGGGCCTAGCTAAGGTGAGGGTGGAAGCCTGAAAGGCATTGGTGCAGGGTGAAGTAGGGTAAGGGTGGCAAAGTTCAAGGTGGCCAAAGGCCTGGGAGCAAATGCAGGGGTGGTGAGGACCAGGGTGGCAAGGACAAGTGTGGCCAGAGGCCAGGCAACCTGGCTGGCAGGTGGCCAGAGAGCCAAGAGTGCCAAGCGCCAGTCTTTTGTCCTGAGGACTTACACAGTTGACGGGAAGAGGGGTGAGGGGTTAGAGGTTACATATTGGTTGACAGGTGAAGGCAGTGCTAGGTTTCCAGGACAGGGCCGTGAACACCCAAAGCCCCTTACATGCAGGTGGGAAGCTGGGATTCTCATTATTAACCTTTTAATGATTTGTAGGAGCTGGTATTCAGAAAGGCAGCCCTTTGTGGTATGAGTTGCAAATCTGTTTTCCCAGTTATTTGTTGTTCTTTTGACTTTGCTAGTGGTTGATTTTGCCATTCAAGCTGTGTTATTATTTATTGAGGGCCAGGCTCAGTGCTAGGTGCTGAGGATGCCAGGAAGAACACGACCAACATGGCCCTGCTTTCCTGGAATGTCTGGTCTATTGATACAGAGGAGGATCAGTTAGTAACAACAGCACCAGATGTGGACAGAGATCTGCACTCCAGGTTTGGTCCTGATGAAGGAGCTATAGGGCCTGTGGCTACCAAATCTAGAACTGCACCTGCCTGGTACAGATGTAGAAACAGGCTCAGCAAGGAAGAGACCAGCCCAAGGTTTTGTGGTGGCAGCTCTGGAGGCTTAGTTCAGAGCTCTTTTCTCTTTATTAAAACACTGCTCCTGACCAACTTTGGTTTGTATAAATCAACTTGCCAGAACTTTGTTTTCCCCCCATATAGCGAGGGGGTAAGATCAAGATTTTGACAGATTCAGTCTGTGCTGGAGGAGCATTTGCACTGGGAAGTGGGACCATCATCTGCTGGGAGAGAAGCTTTGCAGGAAGCTTTGGGATAGACAGATCCAGAGAGGCATTTCCAGGGACTTGGCCCCTCCCACTGCCCCCCCCCCTTCCCACCTACCCCTCTCATTCTAACCTGGCCAGATAGGCTCTGAGTACTTCTGTAATGAGAAGTTCTCTCATCAACTCTTTGGTTACTTTGAAGTAACAAAGGCAGGATAAAGGCTTATCTCTTTTTCTTCCAGGTTTTAAAATGAGTTGATATTTTTTTTAGCATCATCTAAATATGTTCTTTTTCTTTTTAAGGATCATTTTAAACTCATACAGTTGAATATATTTGGTGTGTTTTAAATGCAATTATAGATGTTTAAACTGTCCCATCTTTAGCAAGAGAGCACCTCTTTAAGCTAGATCCTGGGTCCTGTCTTCAGCCTACATTAATCTTTAAGAGCTTACTTGATATGTAGTATGAAAATATGTTCCAGGATTGTCTTATACATTTTCTGCCCCAAGTCTGCAGTCAGCCATTTCTCCAAGAAGCTCCCTGGATATTAAAAGGCCACAGTCTGAGCTCAACTGTCTCTTGAGAGAGTTTCTTCATGTTTCTTGGCTGAAACATGAAAATTAGGGTATGGGCGTCTCTTACCTAACTACAAACAGATAGTCTGTCCAAGGCTTAAACATAAAAAAGCAGCCCTGGCTGGTGTGTCTCAGTGGACTGAGTGCTGGCTTGCGAACCAAAAGGTCACTGATTCGATTCCCAGTCAGGGCACATGTCTGGGTTGCAGACCAGGTCCCCAGTAGGGGGTGTGTGAAAAGCAACCACACATTGCTGTTTCTCTCCCTCTCTTTCTCCTTCCCTTCCCCTCTCTCTGGGGGAGAAATAAATAAATTCCTTGTGCTTCTCTAAGATTTTACAGTTGTTTCTCAATTTAGGCAATGATTTTCACCCTTCCTCCAGACTAGAATGCCCTAGGGAGCTTTGAAAAAATACTGATACTTGGATCCATCCCCAGAGATTCTGGTTTAACTGGACTAGGACCTTGCCTTGGAAATAGGGTTTTTAAAGGTGTGAAGCAGCCAGACGGTGCTCGACCCTGGCTGCACATTGTCATTCCGTATGTGTTTTTACACTTTACCACGTATGTATGGAGCTCTAAACAAAAATGTTTTTCATGCCTTAAAAATTTATGCAAATTGTATCCCACTGAGTGTACCATACCCAAGCTTGTTCTTTTTCCCTAGCATTGTTTTGATTCACCCTGAATTGATACTCATTGTAACTGTTGCAACACATTAAAGCCTTCCCTTTACACCATCATTTTCTGCTCCCCTTTACTGCAAAGTACATGTACAGTTAGTTGTTTAGGCAAAACCTTGCAGTCATCCTTGACTCCTCTTTCTCTGACATCCCACATCTAATCAGTCATTCGGGAAATCCCCTTAGCTCCCTCTGCCTTCAAACGTAACCAGCATCTGACACTTTCTCATCACCTCCACAGCTACCATCCGGTTCTTCCTACCATTGTCTCTTGCCTGGATTATTGCAATAGCATCCTAAGTGGTTGCCCTGGTGGAGCCTTTGATCCTCTACAATCTATTGTCTCAAAGCAGTCAGAAGAGTGTATACCAATCATGTCATTCCTCTTCTCCGAACTGTCCGGTGGATTCCCATCTCTCAGTAAAATTCAGTTCTGACCACAGCCTGCCAGAACTACATGGTGTGCATCTCTGCTGTCCCACTACCTCCTGACCTTATTTCCTACCTCTGCCCCTCACTCATGTTGCCCTAGCCATACTTCCTCTCATAATGTTCCTTGACTATAACAAGCCCAACCCCAACTCTGGGCTTTTGTACTTGCTGTTCCCTCTGCTTGGAATGTCATTCCTCCGATATTCATAAGATCTACTTTCTTCCAGGTCTCTGCCCAAATGTCATTTTTATGAAAGAGGCCCTTCCTGGCCAACCTGTCTGTATCACTTTCTGTCCTTATATTGAATTATAGGAAAAACTGATTCCTACTCTTAATTAGTTTGTTGGTTGGCCCAGACCTTTATTATATAACACAGAAAGTAATTAGATATGTTATTGGTGAGATGACAAGACCTTGGTTTTTGCCTTAAGGAAAAGTTTTTGTCAAGAGACAAAGTGCAGTAAAGCAAGAATTTATTGGCTGCAGCAAAAGCATACTCAGGACAGTGCAATAAGGAAGGGCTTAGCATAGAAGCAGCACAGGAGAGCCTAGGCTGGGCTGCCTTAGCTCATTGGGAAGTCAGAGAAAAGGGGGCCTTGGAGACAGGTTCAGGGGACTAGCCCAGAAGGGGCTCCCACTGCTCATTTCTCCCCTGGTTGCAACTCTTGTGAGGGTCCCTTGTAGAGGTGTCCAACCTGCAGCCCAGGTTGGCTATGAATGTGGCCCAACACAAAATCATAAATTTACTTACCATCTTTTTTTTGCTCATCAGTTTTTGTTAGTGTTTATGTATTTAATGTGTGGCCCAAGACAACTTTTCTTCTTCCAGTGTGACCCAGAGACGCCTAAAGGCGGGACACCCCTGCTTCTTAGCGTTTAGGAGATGTGTGTCTGTGGAAGAAGAAGAGGAGGGAAAGGCACAGGCTGCTCCTCGGAGGAAGAGTATGCACTAGGTCCTTTGTCCTGAGGGTATTTCTTTCTTGCAGTTGGGACTCTTAGGGCAGATCTCAGGGGACCATCTCAGTAGAATATTTATCAGCTTTTCAGATGTGTCCCTTCAGAGTTGTGGTCCCACCAATCGGGTGGCACTGGGGTGGAGGTTCATTAGTCAGCGCAGCTGGTCCTGACGTCAGCTCTGGCGTCACTTGTCTGGTTTTGCTGCTTTTCCGGGCCTACAGCCGAAATAACTGAGGCCTAGATGTCACCTTTAGTGAGGAAAAGTCAGGAGGTCTAAATTGCATGACCAGCAATATAAGTCATGGGGTTCAAACCACATGACCAGTGACATGCTAGAGGGGGAAAGGTTCCCCTGGGGCGAGGTCTTTGTTTTTCCATTTTTCCCTATTGATAGGCACCTGGGGCTTTCTGCCTTGCTGACCTTCTGCACCTGGCCCATCATGCTTGCTCCGCTTACACCTACCACAGAGATAGCTGGGAAGGCGCATGTCCTTGAAAAGATCACCCCCAAAATCTAGGGATCCCTGACACTGTCATTCTTTATGGTAACTGTTTAATAAACAAACAACAACAACATCAACAGAACAAACCCTTCCCCTTTAAACTTAGAAAGGTTTGAGGGGTTAAAGCAGGACCACTTTTCCTTCCCCTTCCCTCCCAAACATAAACTCACAAGTACACCTGCCTGCGTGTCCCCTGGGACGAGAGTAACTGAGAATGGAGGGAAGGTAGCCAGGGCTGAGGAGAAGTGTTCAGTCTGGACCCTCTCATTTCATCGACCCTCTACGCTCACAAGCCCCTAAAGCCGCTTCCCCACAGCTCTCCTTCCTTACCCAAGCCCACCGCAGTAGTATGTGTGGCTCTGGCAAAAGGGAGAAAAAGCAGCCATAGGCACTGCTTCTTTCCCTCAATGTTTCGTTTAATTTTAAAATAGCCATGGATGTGAAAGGGGACTGCGTTTGAGTACTCACTGTACTGGGAAAGAGGACATGCAATCAGGTAAACGAAACAGACTAGACTCTTCCCTGTTCTCCCACACCTACTTACTTTCCCTCTAGCCATATCTTGGTTCAGGGCCTTCATCCTGCATGAAATGACCTCTTTACCCTCTCTATCTATCCAAATATTCTCTACTTCGAAGGTTCGATTTCAGACTGGGATCCTTCCACATCTATGTCTACACCATCCCTGACCCTTGCCACCTAAAGACTATTTTCCAAGACTCATCAGAGATTATTGGAGCAGCCTGGTTCTGAGTAAGTTAAGGTGTGGACTCTGATGTTCAAACTTGACACTGAGTTCTTCCAGGATAGTTCCTAACCTTGGCTGCATGTTGGAATCACTCAGAAGCTTTAAGAAACATTGTTGCCTGGGTCTCATCCCAGAGATTTGGATTGAATGGGCCTGTGGGTGTGGCCTGGGCATCAGAATTTTTTAAAATATCCCCAGTTGGATATTTTGTATCCAAATTGAGAACCTTCAGCTTTTTATCAAGGGCTCTTTCTTGCAGTCTCTCAGTAGTTTACATTACTGTGGGTTTTCAATTTGTTTATCAAATAAAGAAAAGGGCATCTGCTAATGCTTGTCAGAGACTTGCTGAAGCTTTAAACCCAAAGCCCACAGATATTAATGTCTTTGATTTGAAATGTCACTGAAATTCTTGCTTCTCAAAGTGTGGGCCTTAGACCAATAGACTGTCAACATCCCCTGGAGCTTGTTAGAAACGCAGACTCTCTGGTCTTGAGAACTGTGAAAGTTTCAGCACAAATGATTTTTCCACCTCCTACACTACAAGACTTGAACAAATGCTAGGATAGTTCCCAGAGCTCAAGGCTGTTTCCCTGAGAAGACCCAGTCCTCCCTTGAGTCCCCCACAGGGGAAAGCTCAAGCCTGGCAAAAGATTTTAGTTGGTTCAAGCCAAAGACCTGACTGTAGGTCCCTGACCTCCCTTAAGAGCATTCACTTAAAAACAAAACCAAACAAAAATCCCTTGCAATTGTAAACCCTCTCTTTTTGACTTGTGTAAGTTTGTATCTCCTGAAAACCGAGAGTGTCTTTCTTTCTCAAGGACCGGGGAGCCTTCCCTTTGAAATATAATCTCCAGGACAGATAAAGCTCCATCTCCCAGTCTCCAGTTGGAGGGGAGAAGCTTAATGTGTTAAGTCAGCCAGTTAGCAGACACAGATGGCCTAGTCACACTGACCAATGCCCCAACCTGCACTTTGTAATTTTCCACCACCTTCACTCTGTTCAAGCCCCTGCGCGTTCCCCCTCACTGCTCCTTCATTCTCCCTTTAAAATTCCAGTCACCTCTGCACAGAGCCCAGTTTTGTATTGAGGCCTCTCCTCTCCCGCACTCACTACTGAGTAAAATCTGTCTTCACTGCCTTTAACTAGTGTCTGTGTCAGTTGTCCTTTAAGTCTCCGTCTGAACAAGATCCTCAGGTGATCTGCATGTACATTAAAGTTTGAGAAGCACTGTTTTATATTATCTATCATTCCCTCAATGACATC
This sequence comes from Anoura caudifer, assembly GCA_004027475.1. Classification (NCBI taxonomy): domain Eukaryota; kingdom Metazoa; phylum Chordata; class Mammalia; order Chiroptera; family Phyllostomidae; genus Anoura; species Anoura caudifer. The sequence goes on from PVKU01007176.1 coordinate 47,901, forward strand.
TAATAAACAGACCTGAATGAAGACAGGAATTATAATGCTCATTTTACTAGTGAGAGAGCTGAGGGCCAGAGCTTTGCTTGAAGTCACACAGTTAAACTAGAAGTGAAACCCATCTCATGACTCAGTGTGGTTTTCCATGATGACATACTAATCAGGAGTAAAACAGTTGGTGAAGGAAATCATAATAAGGTTTCTCTTTATGCATCCATTGCTGCAATGTCCTTATAGGGGCCGCTCTTCTCCAGCCATTTCAGGGTCAAGTGTCTGCCAGGAACGAAGAATTCTCATTTGAGTTATCCTGTCAGTGGAGTCCCAGGGATCACAGTCACTGTACTGACCCGGTTCAAGCACTGAACAGTATTCCCTCTGGTCTACAGAAGCCCAGCCCTTTACAGACCTGGGCGCACATGAAGCCAGACCTAGTCACTGTCTCAGTCCTCGACCACCCACTTCACCCCATAGATACAGAGAACGCTGACTTTTCAGTGTCTTTGGCACAGATGATTTAAACTCAACCATCATTATGGTAAATATTTTTATTGTTAGCTTTACCAGAAAAACTTGTATTACAGACAATTTCTAATGCATACTTTTATTAGAGCCAGAAATGATCATTTCTTCTGGAAAAACAAACCTCTGAGGTCAGAATGAAAGACAAAAAACAGATTTAATTTTATAATCTATCTTTACCAGCCATCCAGAGCACATCAATTCCTTTATGTAAGTATTACTTCAACACTATATAGTGAATCATTAACAGAAAATACAGACGCAAAAAACCTTATATCCTTAATCTTCTGGTCAACCATCAACTTTTCTTAGATTTTTAAAGACAGGAAAATAAAACTTATTTCAAATAACAGCACCTCAAACACTATGTACATTTGTAATGAGGCACACACCAGTCAACTCTAAGCCTCATATTTTCCAGGTTTAGCTGTAATATCCCTCACTCATTTCTTAGATTTTTATCAGTCTCCTTTGGGGGCTACTTTATCTTACTGAGCCTAAACAGAGTACAGTATTAAAATCCCTTAATGGTCTACACTGAGAGTATGGCATGAGTGGGTTTCCAACCCTTCAGAGACACGAGTGCAAACATCTTACGAACATAGGTATCCTGGAGCTGGGCACTTTCATACAATCACTTTTTCTCTGAGGCTGAAGTCTGTGGTTTGATCTTCTTAGCAGCTTCCAGAACAGACAATGGGTTCACTTTATCTCCAAATTCTTTTTCTCGATGCTCAAGAAGAATGCCCTAAAAGGAAAGGGGAGGGAACATCAATCTTCATTCTGAGTCATTTGGTCAGGGGACAGATACTGAACGGCAGCTACCTGTTAAGCCCTGTCCTCCAGCAGCAGGAGACAGAGACCAGAATCAGGCCTGGCACTTCCCTTGAGGAGTTTAGTCTTTTGAGGAAGGGAGATTAGGGGACAGCTGCATCACAATCTTTGGACTGTACAAGCAGCTTTTTTTGGGAGCAGGAAGTCAGGAGTGATCAGGTTTAATCGGGCAATCCAGGAAGGCTTCACACATGGTAAAGCAGGAGAGGTAACCAGGATGTCTACAAGTAGAGGTGAGGTAAAAGAACATTCCCAGGCAAAGGGAACTGAACAAGCCTGAGGGTGTGGACATGGAGCTCAGATGTCAGCCTTTGGCAGGTGATGAATGACCATCTGAAAAGGGAGACCCTCTTTTCACTTAAGTTTTCCTAAGAAGCTGGGAGCCCCTCACCTCTGCTACTGTGATGAAAAATGCCCTTAGACACAGGATACCCCAAAGTCTTGTGAAGTGCTAAGAAAGATAAAACATGTTCGTGATCAGAATCAAGAAGTCCTTGTTAAAGAGTTCTTTAGCCCATGACATCTGGGAATGTATTTTAAATTAAAAAAAAAATAAAGAGCTGTCACTGTGCCATTATTTATAAATACTTTAAAGAAAACAAAAAGTCCCACCTCACCGTGGTGACTAACGGAAGCTGGTCAGGAAGCTGTATTGCCTTGCCCAATGAGGCAGTATGCAGACATCAAAAATCCTGAGGAAGAGTTTAAATGACATGGGAATATGTTCATAATATACTGTTAAATGAAAAAAAGAATCTACCTTGGTAAGATACCGTGTTTTGAAAACAAAAGGCCTCTCGGCTTAGCTCTAAGAGGTTGTCTGTGGTGGCTGAGCTTACAGAGAACAGCTCTCCCCATCTTCTAATGCTTCGTTTCCAATTTATTTATGTGGAAAACACATTACTTCATTAAAGTAATTATGTTTCAAAGATCAGTACAAAGGAAATCCCCACTGCGTGGCACCTGGCACAGTGGGACCGCAAAAACCGCTCCGAAGAAACATGGAGGCCAGTCCGGAAGCTCTGCCAGCCAGTCAGCCTTCCAGGAGGAAGGAAGAAGGCAGGGGCTTCAGGGAGCACCAACAAAGCCAAACACCACACCTAGCAACACCAGGGCATGACAGCTGGGTTTGGGGAGCCCGTAAGCACCAGCTGAGTCACTCCAGGCAAGAGCAGGCTGGCAGGTGAGCCAAGCCCTGCCCTGGAGGCTGAGGGAAGGCAGAGATAGGGAGGGGGAAGGAACCCCAGAGTGCCAGAGTGGGACGAGGCTGAGCGATCCTATAAGCAAGTGGCCTGCCCAAGTGCAAAGACATCTGGAAGGGGTCTCTGGGAACCATCCCTAAAGAGTGGCTATGGGTGAGGGAAGGGCAGGGTTTCTGCAGCAGGACAGATCTGAGTTCCTGAGTTTCATTTCCACTTACTAGCTGTGCATTTTTGCCTTTTTTTCATATGTCTAGGCCCACTTCCATACATGTAGATGGGAATAAAAATACCTAACACCCCAGACTGTCTATGAAGAAGACAAAAGATCACGTATAGGAGCACCATGAGAAGGCAGGCCCTCACTGGCAGACACTACCACTATGACATTTTGATATTTAGCAGAAAGTCAGCAAATAGGTTTACATTCAATCGGACACCAATCCATGCTAGATTCTAATACAGACCAGTAATAGCAGCTTTATAGGAAGAGATTAGAAATAAAGTTTAAATTTCTATTCCCATTAGCTTTTATTCCTCCCAAATTAGGGAGGAATTATCAATGTTAGCAGTGAGATCTACCTCTGCAGACAACCCTGTCTTTTCATAGATGAGGCCAAGTGTTCATGTCATGCTAAGGATGTCAGAGAACAGCCCAGAAGTCAAGAACCCAGTCTCTGGGTCCTCCTGCCAGGTCCTTGAGGCTGCATCTGCTTTACCCCACCCCTGCCCCGTGTCCTCCTGGCTTCTGCTGGCACTGCCCTCTAGCACAGGGGAACCACCATGGCTTGTGGCTGCCCATGGTCTGACAGGGAGCACCCACCGACCTGCCCCTGGGCCCACAGAGTCCTCATCTCCCCACACCTTCCCATAGGCCCACGTTACACTGGATGCTCATAGCCAGGGCCCAAGACAGCCCATGCGATGAGAAGTCTGTTACCCCTCCAGGGGCAGCTCTGAAACCAGGACCCCCACAGTGAAAAGATCGGTCTCCCCGTATCTCCTTGCTCCTTTCCCTAACTTGGCCTGTTTTGAATCCTTCTTTCCCCTTCACTTTTCTCTATTGTCCATCCTCGATGACCTGGGAACACTGCAAAGAAGTACGTTCTTGACAGAAAAAAACATGTTTTTGTTCAAGCACAGAAAACAGAACTTGATATCAGAACAGCTGGGTTCAGGCGCCAGCAGGGCCACTGATAAGTTGTGCTCCTGGGTGCGGCACTCATCTCACCCGCAAAACTGTGACAACCTCATAATGCTACTGTGAAGAGTGAGGAGATGTAGGACAACTTCTCTCCCTTTCCCTCCCTCGTGTTCTCTGGCTTTCTGGAGGGAAGACTGGGAGACTGAGTAGGGAAAGTCACTCCCCATTGGGGTCTCCCCACTGGGCTCACAGACATCGACAACCACAGACCCACATGTGAACACTAGGAATTTACCTGCTTTCCTGATCCCAGTACAAAAACACCCCCGAGGATGAAGCCTTCACCTTCCAGGTTCCCAGAGAAGCCTCCGTTCCGGGCCCGGAAGAAGTTGTTCCAGACCCCCAGCCGGACAAATCCCATGAACATCATCTTCCGCCTTTGGGGGCCGTAGAACATTTTCTGCAGCAGTGAGGAGGAGAGACCCCATGAGTAGGCTGTGTGCCTGCCTTCTCCCAAGGAGGAAAGGTTCCCAACAGGGCACTGATTTTCAGACAAAGACTCAAAGCCTGCTGGTCCATGTCCTTTCCACAACACACATGCAGCCCCACCCAGGGGCACGCTCAACTGCCCAAGGAAACAGCTGCCGACCTGAAGGCAGGCCTGACACAGGCAGCCTTCAGCTCTGACTCTAACCTACTGCTAGAGACATACAGTGTTCTCATGCCTGACAGGGTGATTACAGTCTGACATTCTGTAGAGGTGAGAGCAGAGGGGAAAGAAATACAACTGCAATAAATTAAGGGGCAGGGGCTTGAGCTGGGCCCCCCACCTGCATGATGGGGAAAACCCAATGCAGTTTCAGCTACTTCCTAGGCTCCCATTCCCAAGTGACAATTCAAGAATAGTTCAATTAATATTTGAGAGGATAGCTTTTCAGTGTGCAATCAAGCTAAGCTCAGAGGGCTAGGAAGTTTGCTGCAAATTCAGGGCAGCTGAAGGGGTGCCCAGCCCAGCCTCCAACTCCAGGCCAGAGTCACTGTAAGGTACCAAACTCTCTACACCTAAGCAAAATCTCCTCCAGTCTTTGTCTGACAGGCTTACAGCACATGTACCTTTTCATCCAGGAAGATTTTTCCCTTGAAATAAGGCTGGAAGTCCTCCACTTCAGTCTTGATCTGCTCCTTCACCACTGCGTAGAGAGGGATACCCAGCTCATCCAACTTGGGCTTCAGGGAGGACAGTTCTGCAGCTTCCTGCAGAAAACAGGAGACAGGTCAGGGGCATATACATCTGTGGATCTGTGGTCAACCAACACCCCATGTCCCACAGGCCCAGTGCATGGCTGGCACTGAATGTAGAAAAACAAAGATAACAAAATGCCAGAAACAATTAAGACTTGGGTAGCCCAGCCTAACACTGTCCCAGCTGGGCACTAGGCCTCAGTATAGGGTTATCAGTCCCGTGCTCAGCACAGGCTTCTTGTGCTCTCCTTGGGAGGAAGCAGAGGTTGGGATCCTGTTATGGCCGTCCTAACTACTGCCCAGGGAGCATCCAATAACTAAGAGACTGCACCCAAACATGGTGCTCTACTCCTAGCTATGATGCTTCTCTCCTAACTCTTCTACCAGGTGTACCCGACCTTTTGGCAACTCTGGGCCACCATGGAAGAAGAGTTGCCCTGGGCCACACATTAAAAACACAAACACTAATGAAAACTGATGAGCAAAAAAAAGGGTTTTAAGTAAATTTACGAATTTGTGGTGGGCCACGGATCGGATACTCTTGTAAGTAGCCGCTTCCCTGCAGAGGCCAGAAAAGCATGCAGGCCTACGGGACAACCTCCATGCAGCCCATGGGGAGAGCTGCTCCCATACCTTTGCTGGGCTAGCTTCCCCTCGCTTCAATAACCTTTCCTCCAGCTCAAACCCCACCCTCCAAGAAGGGATCTCTATTCTAAACGGTTCTCTGTGGCTAGTCCAGCCTGGAGCAAAGCCCTGATTCTCTGGGCATATTCCAATCTTCCCTGCTTGGTGACTTTTTCTGTACTGAGTCTGTGTTATCATTACTGAACATTGTGTCCTAAGTTCCTAAGTGTGTCTCCTAGTTAGAAACTACGTCTCCCATTTCTTGTATCCTTCAGTGCCGGGGGCTCACGGCTGAATATACCGGGAGGAAGATCTGAAGGTGAAGGTGGACAATGAGGAGAAAGCAGCTGAGCTGAGAAGTACAGACATCCTTGACACCCATGAACTGCATGCTGGATGACTACATGAAGCTGCCTGTGCATGGTAAGGCTTTGAAGTTATGAACAAATTCCTTTTTTACATTTGGTGTCAGAATAAAGAAATAGCAGGAAATTCTTTCAAATGCAGTCCACTTGCCTCCAAAACACACACACTGTTTGTTGTATAGCAGCAACTACATTAGTTTTTATTTATTTTCTGGAATAAAATAAAAAGGGATGGCTAACAAAGCAGGATTCATTACAATGCTTTCATCAGGAGCTTTAGTGAGTGGCAAGCTTGGCCCTAAAGCAGAAAGGACTACAGGCTTGACATGGTCAAAGACCACCTGTGTGTGAAATGAAGTTTCCTGGGCTCTTTACTCTGAGTGTGTCACTAGACAAAGCCATGAAATGGACAGTCACATGCGTCCTCCACAGGCTACTCAAAATAGCTCAGACTGCCATCCGACCATGCTCTTAGAAACGTAAGTCTCTGCAAAATGCTCTGCCCGAGCAGAGACCAGAGCACAAGAAATAAGGTGTAACTACACAGAGCAGTTGCTCTTGGAATCTTTTGGGTTTAACTGGTCTTGAGAAATCAAGTCACAACAGGCCTCCATGTTGATATTCAGAGGTATCACAGACTTGGAATCAAAAGCTCTGACCTTCAACTATGGCAGGTAGAATAACACCCTTGAGGAGGTCCGTGTCCTGATCCCAGAAACCTGTAAATATGTGTCATTACAAGGCTAGGGGAATTAAGGCAGCAGATGAAATTTAGGTTGCCAGTCTGCTGATCTTAAATGAGATTATCCTGCATTACCTAGGTAATTCCCATGTGGAATCACAAGGATCCTTAAATATGGAAGAGGAAAGTGGAACGTCAGTGTCACGGTCCTGCAATGTGAGAAAGATGTGACCAGCCATTGCTGGCTTTACACACGGAGGAAGGGGCTGCAAGCCAACGCCTGCACATGCCCCTAAAGCAGGGAGAAGCAAGGAAACTGTCTCCTACACCCTCCAGGAGAAATGCTCGAGAAACTCATTTCCAAATTCTGACCTCTAGAACTGTAAGATAATAAATTTGTATTGTTTAAAGCCACTGAGTTTGTGATAATTTGTGACAGCAGGCAACAGGAAATTCATAACCTCCCCACAGCAGTGTGACTCTGCCACAACCTCTGCACCTGTTTCCTCCTCTATAAAACATGACTAACAACAAACTTTATTTTCATGGAATATGGTGAGGAACAAATGAAGTAGCAGGCATAACAGTGCCCTGAATGCAAGGTACAGCAGGGCATCATCATGTCACTAAGTAGCTCCTTTGCCAGCCCAACCACACAAGCTGGGGACAGATCTGCAAGGCTGAAAGAAATTCTTCAGGGTTAGGAAGGACAACAGAGGGATGAGGATGACAACTTGCATGGGGCCAAGGCCACTACTTGAGAAGCAGAGTCATCTCAAGAGAAGGACTATCATTCCCAGCTCTCCCCCAGGCAGGCCAATGATCTCAGAACCTGCATCTTCTGCCACCAACTGACTTGGGTGACCAAACCACTCTGGCCCTCAGTTTACCTATCTGTAAAGTGACAAGGCTGGACCTTGCCTTCCCCTGACAACTTCCTCACTTACTAAGCAGACAACAATGGCTTGCCTCTGAGGGGAAAATCTGGAGACTGCCCAGTCAGTGGGCCCCAACTTTCACCAAACTCTCATGCCAACTGTACCCATACTACCAGCATGACTGAAACCTCCCCGAGCTACAGATTCAATACCAGGAGCACAGTGAGGCAATGGAGCTCCCCCATGCAAATGTGTGGCTCTCAGCTGTCCACCAGTGACTCTAGGGACTCCCCAAGAAGAGGGAGACAGGCAGGTCCATTCTACAAGTGCAACCTTGTGGTCCCCCATGTGCTGCAGCCACATGTACCACAGGCGGGAGCTGGCTATGCCTGTATCAGTAACAACCCAGACACCTCCTTTCAATGAGCAAATCCCTGTGCTGAGCATCAGGAACATGGAATGGGATCCGGTCCCCATCTTTGATTCAACAGGAAGATAGTCCAGGACACAAATATTATAAGAGTGCAAGGGTTTGAGAGTAACAAAGGAGAATGAAGTGTGTTGCTAACCCCAGGATATGGTGAGTGATTAAGTGAACAGAAACAGAATAAGTCAAAGAGATACTTAGAGCAAATAACAAAAAAATGGACTAGTGCTGATCAAAGGCTAACGCGGGCCTACAGGTCCTTGATCCAGGCTGGCCCCCCATTTGCTAAGATCTTTCCTCCAGCCAGTTCTTCAAAGGTACTCAC
>PVKU01007176.1:56230-91784 GCA_004027475.1 Anoura caudifer
CCCTTCTTCCATAAAAATCTATTTGCAAACTTGAATATCACAAACTGAAACATTTCTGGAAAAATGCAGCTAAGAAAACCCCAACTCTTAAAAAAGTATTCAAAGGGATTAAGTCAACAACAGCAAAAAAACCAAAACAACTTACCCTAAGTATGTTAACTACAGCATTATCCACAGGGGAGGGGAGCAGACACCTAATGAGGACATGTTTGGGTAGCACTGCAGTCGCAGTGAAGCCCTGTTCCCGGGGCAGAGTGAGTCTGCATCTAGCTGTGTGACCTTGGACATGGTGTGTCTCCCCCCTGAACCTCAGTTTCTTCATTTGTAAATGCAGATGTTTAGCACTGGGCTGCAAGGAGTATTAACAGATGGATATGTAAGTGCTCACCACAGTGTCTGATAACACAGAGTTAGTGAGGGGTCAGTAAGTATGAAACCTTATTATTTTAACATGTTTCAAAGGATTCCATGTCCCTGTGGGATGTTATATTAAAAAGGGGGGTGGGGGGAGGGGATGAGACTGGGAATCCCTGGGTTACACAAAGCACAACGGTTCTCTCTGCAGGGCTTCTTAGTCCCTTAGAAAGGTGACCCATATCACAAATCAGTCACAGTCCCTGCCTTCTGTTGAGAAACTTCCTCATTTACTGAACAGATGACAACAGCCTCCATTTGCAGGGCCAACCTAGAGACCTCCCAGTCAGTGAGCACCAACTTTTACCCAACTCACATGGCAACTATTCTCACACTATCAGCATGACAGAAATCTCCCCAAGCTACAGATCCGGTGCCAACAGCAGTAAAGCCATGGAGCTCACCCACAGAAATGTGTGGCTCTCAGCTGTCCTCTAGGGACTCCAAGGGGCTCCCCAAGAAGAGGGAGACAGGCAGGTCCGTTCTGTAAGTGCAACCTTGTGGTCCCCCATGTGCTGCAGCCACACACACCACAGGTGGGGGCTGGCCATGCCTATTCCAGTAACAACCCAGACACCTCTTTTCAGTGAGCAAATCCCTGCGCTGAGCATCAGGAACACAGAATTGGACACACGGTGTTTCTCCAACTTTTTGACTTAGGAGCTCCTATTTTCTGAAGATCTAGAAGCCCAAATTCTTCAGAACACACTCTGGAATGACTGGGTTAATAAGCAGTGGTACAATATTACTAAATATTATGGAGCAATTATCATTATAGTTAGAGAAACAGAAAATGAAAAATGATTTTAGTAAGAAAAAGCTAAACTATAAAATATCACATACACTCAGATCACAAATACATAATAATATGCAAAAAATGTGCAAAAACAAAAATGATTATTGTTGGGGTAACAGAATTATCAGTCATTTTAAAAGTATTATTGCATTTCCCTAATGTTGTTATATTATTTTCAATTAAAAAAGGTTATTTTACAAAGAAAAAAATTAAGCAAGCCTGCATCCCAGTGCCCCGGAAAAGTACTGAGACCAGAAGGGTCACTGCTTACCCTTCTCCAGAGTTTTCAGGTCTATTTCCTCCAGATACTCCAGGGTTGCTTGCTGCGGCTTAGCGAGGAACACGTCCGTGTTGGCCAGCCACAGTGCCAGGGCAGCAGCCCCCAGGGCCCCCGCACCAACTGACCACATCCCCATGGTGAAGAAACTTGGATCCTGGAGGAAAGACATTTCTGGAGATTGAGAGGAAGGAAGACAACGTTACTGTTCTCACAAGACAGCTGGAATCTGATCTCCCAAAGTGCAAGGCTCCAGTTGGGCAGCGCCACCAGGAGACCAGAGGCAAGGTGAGCGGGAGCAGCAGAGATGGGAGTGGACAAGGGCTAGTGAGCACCTGCCACTACAAAAGCTGGATGCAAAAGACACAAGGAGGCTCCTGCCTCCAGGAGCTCACCAGTGAGTCAGGAGTGATGACAGAGAAAGGACAGCCCTCCCTCTCAGGTGCTTCTCTTCCTCCTTCCTTGCCCATGTCCAAGGCTGTAGCCCCCCCCAGCTCTGTGGCACTCACCTAGATAGGGGTGGGAATGACCAAATGAAAACAGCATTTAAAGAGAATTTGGCACCTCTGCGTATTAGGGAAGGGGAAGAAAGGGGAAACCCAGTGTGTGTATTGAGGTGGGGGTGGGGGGGCGTTATGCTGCTATGGTATCTCTGATGCGAGGGACTCAAGCTGGTAGAGGTATCTTACAACCTTACCACTCAAAATGTGGTCTCATGGACTGGCAGCACTGGCATCACGTAGAAACACAGAATCTCAAGCCTTATCTCAGAACTAAGGAATCATAAACTGCATTTTACTCAGATCAGGCAAGCAATTCACATGCACATTAACATCTGAGAAGCACTGCCTTGGGGCAAAGAATTTAGGATTTTTGTGTTTGGCTGGCCCCAAGGGCAAGCTGGCCTTGGAAAGCAAGGCCCTCAAGGCCCTGACTTCTGTTGCCTCAGCTCACTGCAGGAGGGCAGTGGTGGTGACAGCCAAAAACGGGAACACATCTCTGCACCTCTGCTTGGAATGCCCTACCCCATTCTTCTATTCTTGAAGATCCAGGCACCTCTTCAACAAGTCTTCCTGGATGCTCTGCCTATCCCCACTCCCAGCCCAGGGGTGTTTATTCACCTTGACCTTGGTACTGTATTGCACCCAGGATCTGTCTAATGTGCTCAACACAAGATTTGGATCTGCCAGTTTTCTCTTTTGACTCTGTTCCTTAGTTTATCCCTGAACCTCCTGTGCCTACCACAGTACTTGTTTGGTATACAGTAGGCTCTCCATAAATGTGTGCTGAAATTAATTCAGTAGAATTGAATGATGAAGATGACGACTTGTGGAAGACCAAAGTCCTTGAGCCAAGCAGGAAAGAACCTCCTATGGGCTGGCTTCCAACTCTTTTACGTAGCAAAGTTACACATTATTCGATTACAGTGCACAAAACAATTAGGAGAAAAACCACAGCTCTCACCTGCTAGCTGTAAATAAGACATTCCCCAGTGTCTGGAACAACAGCTGTACCTTTATGCACTTCCAAAACATCCCTGGATTTGATACATGTGTATGATTCAGGAGCACGTGGCACAGTCTCTGATTACAGACCTGATAACATTTCTCCATCAGTCCTCAAAGGCCAGCTTCTATCCACCCTACAAAAGGCATTGCTTCAACTCCTGAAACACATCAGTGCACTTCAGGAAGTCCAGTGACCCTAGAAGTCAGCTCCACAGCCTTCCAACACACCAAAGCTATTCTTAGAGGCAAATAAGCTCCATCAACAAGCATTTAGCCTGTTTGCTCAAGAGTACAAGGGAATCAGACTCAACCAGACTCAATATTTATTTCCAAATATTTATTCAACATGGATCTAATAAATGGCAATTTAGTCAAATATACAACTAAATAATATATAATCCTCAGGAGAGACAAGCCTAGTACAAGGATAATAGGAATTCAAGAGGAAAGGTAAGGCACCTTGGGATAGGTACAAACAGGGGGCTATGGTAGAGCAGGGCTGAGAGCTGTTACATCTGCTCTGGGCAGCCACAGAAGCACCGAGAAGGAAGTGTCTTTGGAGCTGAGGTAGGACCCAGCATGTAGGATGGAAGAGCTGCATCAGGCCTGGGCTGAATAAACCTGGGAAGCAGCAGGCTGGCTGGGAGTGGATGTTAGCACTGAAGGTGCTCTGAAAAGGCAAACTTCCATGTCCCACAGGCCCTACCTCAAGTTCAAGAGGTGGAGTATAAGACATGGGCTCCAGAAGCAATGTTTAGCACCCTACCTCCACCTCTGGATGTGATCCAGAAAGTGTGAGCAGGGTGCTCAGCCCTTGTAGCACTAGAGGTGACAGTCGGGCCTTTCCATGTACATATAGTCCCAGGGGGCCTCTAGCAGTGGCTCCTCTGACAGTGGAAAGCAGTGAAAATCGACTTGGGAAACACTTAGAAATTATGTAGGTCTAGCCCCTCAGCCAAGGCCCTGTGATCTACAAAGCAATTTCCATCTAGCAAGTCTTAAAGGATGTACCACTGCAACCTGCTGCACAGCAAGAACTGACTCTGAACCCTGAATTACATCTATTTCCACCTACAAAAAAAAAAAAAAAGGATGATACTTCCAGTCATGATGGCGATGTAAGCAGACATGGCTTGCCTCTATACACAACCACATTAAAATTACAACTACAATATAGAACAACCATCACTCAGGAACATAAGAAATTGAGTTGAATGGCAGTCTGACAACTACAAAATCGAGTTGAATGGAAGAAACAACGGAATTGAAGAAATCACATCCATCCAGACTGGTAGGAGGGGTACAGGCATGGACACCAATGTAGAACAGGCTGGCCCCAGACTCCTGTGGATTAAAATTCAGGAGGGATATCTTGGGACCCAGGAGTCCCAGACCCACACCCACAACAGGTTCCCAGCCCAGGATCCAGTGCCAGGAAGATAAGTCCCCTCAACTTTTGGCTGTGCAAGCCAGTGGGTATTGAGTTGGTGGAGGAAACTACTGGAGCCCTAAGCAGTTCCTCTTGGGGAACCCATGAACGGACTCACCTACCCAGACTAACTTCCTCTGAGCTCTAGCACTGGGGTGGGGGCAGCTTGAAAGCCACCAGTGGTATATAAGCAGAGACTGAAGTGTCTGCAATCAGGGTGCGCAAAAGCCATTGTCCCTTTGCTGAACCAAGCACTACCCCACACAGCCGGTAGGCTGGTGCCATATCTGAGACTCCATCAGCCTGGCTAACACTGTGTGACCCACCTTGGAGATCCATAGAGACTCTTCCTCACCCAACTTAAGGGCTCACCCAAGCTGTTTCTCCACAAAAATGCTGGTCTTGGCTCCTAAATACTATCAAACAAGCAACAGTTGGCATCAGTGAGCCCAAGTAGCAGCCAGATTAGAGTCACAGCTTGGCTTCACCTGGGAATCTCCAAGCCCAACACAAGAAGCAGCCATCTCACATGGCTTTATAGCTCAGGGAGGGTGCCCTGGGCAAAACACAGGTGGAGGCTGACCTTGGCCTGCACCACCCGGGAAATCTCTGGGCCAACACACCTCGTGGGCAGCTACAGACCATGTTGGAGCATAACCACCCTGCCCCTGCACAGCTGATCCTCCATGGAGGGTGGAGATTTGGTGGTCAGTGGTCACAGCCAGTCCTTGCAGCTGACTGGCCTGTGTAAATCCCTCCCATTGATCTGCCAACAGCAACCAAGGCTCAACTACAAGGGGAGGCTGTACTCAGCCCACACGAAGGGTGAAACTTGAATACCCCGCTTGGGTGATGGGGAGGCTGTGCTACAGGACCCTAGAGGACACCTACTATATTAGGCCACACTAAAAAGACACGGAGTCAAAGAAGCTCTACCTAATACACAGAAACAAACACAAGGAAGCTGCCAAAATGATGTGACAAAGAAACATGGCTTCAATGAAAGAACAGGTCAAAACTCCAGAAAAAGAGCTAAATGAAATGGAGATGAGCAATCAGATGCACAGCTGCAAACATCTTTATAAAGATGTTCGACAAACTCAGTGAGGACCTCAGCAGCATAAAAAGGTCCCACTGAGAAACGTAGGATACACTAATTGAAGAACAATTTACAGGGAAACAGCAGAGTGCATGAAGCTGAGAATCAAATCAATGATTTGGAACATATGGAAGCAAAAACAACCACACCGAACAAGAAAAAGAATCCAAAAACAATGAGGACAGTAAAAACAGCCCCTGGGACAACTTTAAGAGGTTCAATATTTGCCTCATAGGGGTGCCAGAAGGAGAAGAAAAAGAGCAATAAATTGGAAATATATATGAAAAAAACAGTGAAAGAAAACTTCCCTAATTTGGTGAAGGAAGTGCAGAGTCCCAATTATGATGGATGCAAGGAGGCCCACTCCAAGGCACATCATTATTAAAAGCCCAAAGGTTAAAGCTAAAGAGAGACTCTTAAAAGTAAGAGAAAAGAAGTTAGTGACTGGAAGGTTGCCAGATGGGAGCAGGGAGGGGGAGAATGGGTGAACAGGGGAGGGGATTAAGAAGTGCAGATAGGTAGTTACAGAACAGTCATTGGGATGTAAAGAACAGTACAGGAAATGGAGTAACCAAAGACCCTATATGCATGACCCGTGGACATGAACAATGGTGGAGGATTGCCTAAGGGAGTGGGTGGTGCTGGGTGGAGGGAGGCCAAGTGGAAAAATCAGGACAACTGTAATAGCATAATCAGTAAAATATAATTTGAAAAAATAAAGAGGATGGGAAGAGGGACCCTTAATATCTAATAGAACAATGAATTTCACATGGATCTGTAAGGCTACTAACTAGAAATATAGCAAGGCCGGCACTAACTTAGTGTCACTCAACATGCATGGCCTAATTTTATTCACAGAACAGTCTTATGATACAGAGATTATTCTGTTTTGTAGCTGACAACACTGAAGTTCAGAGAAATTCAATATCTTACCCAGGGTGGCTGAGCCAGCAGGCAGCAGCTTGCTACCTGGCCCCTGATCACCAGCACTCCAAAGCTTGTGGTCTTTCTGTCATATTTTGCCAAACCCCACATTCATTTGTGGGTTTCTGAAGATCAAGGGGTACCATCCCCTTCATCTTAAAGAGAATTTTAAAAGATCAACTCATTTTTCCTGTCAAATAGTCAAACCATGTTTACTCTAAAGGAAATTTACCATATGACAGGTGTCCCTTCTCTTAAGGAAAGGGTCAGTTACAGATTGGTTGTCCCCCCCACCTGACAGCCACAGCATTCAGCTCTCCACTATGGGACTTATCTGATCTATCCTCTCCCACACAAGAAGGTGACGCATGGTAAGACTCCAAACTAACAACAGCTGTGGCAGCTCAGTCTGGCAGCTCTGGTTGGGAAGAGCATGGGGCTGGGGGAGAAGACCCAGCTAGGCTCCCTAGGTCAAGCTGGGTTGCTTCCACCACCACAGCTCTCTCACCACCAACTCCCCCCACCTCATTTTCCTCCACTCCGAAATGATGGGGCTGGCCAAGGTGAATGCTAAGGCTCCTAAAGCACCCCAGTCACAATCCTGTAACTCTATCAAAAACAGCTCACTTTGGAGTCTGCACATTCTTGGTTCTTCATCATAACTCTACTCTCTCCTCCCCATTTCAATTTAGAGTGTTTCTTCCGTGCAGCCCAGAGCTTCACAGGTATCTTCCCTTCCTGCAATACAGTCCCTCATTCCCAACCCTGGGCAGTTCAAACCTGGGAACACAGCACTCACCATTCAAAGAGTCCACACTCCTTCTGCTAAGAGAGGCTAACCCAGTGAGCAGACAGGAATAAGGCTCAGGCGGCAAGGGAGGGGCTGAGGGTGGAGCTCTTGAGTCCTGCCTATAGCCTGAAGCTCACTCACTTCATGGGCAGGACCAGGTCACGCAGCAACCCTGGGACTCCAGCAGCTGCTAATAGTCAATTTCCAGAAAAATATCAAAATGGAAAGCTGCCAAGGCCCCCAGCCCTTCAAAAAGTTGAGCGAAGTTTGAGTCATCTGCAGTCATGCAAATGGTAACATTTGTCAAGTGCCAATAGACTCCCTCGGTGTGGTCTAATGAAGTGAAGCCCTTCAGCCCATGTGTCGCAATAATTAAAATCAAAGGGAGATTTCCCTTTCTCTGTGGCTGCTTGTGCAGCTTGTACCTTGCCCCATTCTTCACCCATACCCAAGAAGTTAGCTGGCACTACTGAGGCCCTTCACCTGCTATCTGTTCTTTACCTCATTTGCCTTCCCTTCTTTTTCTGCCACTTAAGTGGCTCCTTTTCAACCCACACTCCCTTCCCTAGGCAACTTCCCCAACTTCTAGCACTTCACTCACCACCTTAGAACTGACTTCCAAATTCGATTGCTGTCCTGACTCCGTTTCCACTTGTGTGTTCTGTAGATTATCTCTGTTGCATTATGTCCATAAGTGACCTCCTCTAAAGTCAGTTTCTCTTCTGGAGTTCCCTATCTCAGGGAATAACACAACATTTAGCAAACTGCTCAAGACAGAAATGGAGTCACTTACTTCCTTCTCCCTTGTAGCCCACACCCAATCAGTCAGAAAAATGTGTTTGCCACTCACCCTCTTCTTAACCTCACTGCTGCTGTCTGTGTCCAGGCCCCTATTACTCTGTACCTGGCCCATTTCAGTAACACACAGCTGAGCTTGGGTTGGCTCTAGTCAGGTCCTCTACAACTAGCTCCCCACGCTGCAGCCAGAGTGACTGTAACACAATGACCTGATCGCCTGTTTCCCTTGCTTTTGGACTCCTGCCATGAACTCCTCAGTGTGTTGATGGAGCCCTTCAAAGTGTAACTTCAGCCCACCATTCAGCCTCATCCTTGCCATCTTCACAGCCATGTCAGATTACTCAATGTGGAAGGACTAGAACAGGTTTTGTTAGGCTCCACACTGTTGCACCTGTTGCTTCCTTTACCTGGAACAGGGTCCCCATTAATGCCAACTAGGTAAAGGCCCAGAGCAAGTCACACTTTCTCTCCGAAGCCTTTCTGGAAAGCCTGAACAACTGACTGCTTCCTCATCTCTGATTATATAGTGTGCATGCATAGGCAAACACACATATACCTTTGCACACTGCATAAACAAATGGACTTAGTGTATTTGAATTCTTTACGTGTCTGTCTACACAATATGGTGGACCAATATGAGGGCAGGGGCCACTGTCTTATTAATTTCTGCATCTCCAGCACTGAACAGAAGTCCTGGTAATTAGCAGGCATTAAATGTCTAATGACATGATTCAAATTTTACTCTTTAAACTCCACAGTGAGGCAGAGTTGGAACTAATTTGTAGCAACAAAACTTCAGCGCTGGCATGACCTCAAAGAAAACACTCGAGCCTGGGGTTCAGGTAAATTACTTTTTAAAAATATTTTGTTTATTTTTAGAGAAAGGGAAAGGGAGAGAGAAAGACAGGGAGAGAAACAATGATGTGTGGTTGCCTCTCGCATGCCCCCCACCAGGGACCTGGCCCACAATCCAGGCATGTGCTTTGACAGGGAATTAAACAGGCAACCCTTTGGTTTGCAGGCCAGCAATCAATCCACTGAGCCACAACAGTCAGGGAGGGTTTAGGTAACTTTAGGTTGGGTCCTAGCTCAACTGTTCCCTGGCAGGGCAATCCAACATAGGCTATAAAGGCACTCTGGGCCTGGGTCTCTCATCTGTACACACAGAGGAAGGAACTAGGAAACCTATGAGGTAATCTCGGTTCTGACATCCAGAGACACTAAAATACCGCATGACTGCAACTCCAGGGATCTGACATCCAGAAAGCTATGGGAACACCTGCTGCTACTACTACTCTCTTGCTGGGTGTGTATTCTCACTCCCTGCTTCCCCAGGCCTAACTCCTGCTTGTTAAAGGGACCATCTATGCACAGGAACTGATAAAGTCTTAATAAAACAAAGTACAGAAAAACATAATTGGAGGAGTTTCCAGTCAAGATGGCAATGTAGGCAGACATGGCTCACCTCTTCATACAACCACATCAAAATCACAGCGAAAATATAGAACAACCATCACTCAGGAACATTAGAAACTGAGTTGAATGGAAGTCTGACAATGATGAAATTAAAGAAATCACATCCATCCAGACTGGTAGGAGGGGCGCAGGCATGGACACCAATGTGGAACAGGCTGGCCCCAGACCAACGTAGATAAAAGCTCAGGAGGGATGCCCTGCTGGTGTGGCTCAGTGGATTAAGTGCCAGCCTGCAACCACAGGGTCTCCGCTTCAATTCCCAGTCAGGGTACATGCCTGGGTTGTGGGACAGGTCCCCAGTAGGGGATACTGGAAGCAACCACACATTGAGGTATCTTTTCCTTTCTCCCTTCCTTCACCTCTCTCTAAAAATAAATAAAATCTTTAAAAAAAATTCAGGAGGGATATCTTAAGAGTGAGGAATCCCAGACCCACACTAGGCTCCCAGCCCAAGATTCCAATGCTAGGAAGATAAGTCCCCACAACTTCTGCTGTGAAAACCAGTAGGGATTGAGTTGGTGGAGGAAACTGCTGGAGCCCTAAGCAGTTCCTCCTGGGGAACCCATGCACGGACTCACCTACCCATACTAACTTCCTCTGAGCTCTAGCACTGGGGTGGGGGCAGCTTGAAGGCCACCAGTGGTATATAAGCAGAGACTGAAGTGTCTGCAATCAGGGTGAGCAAAGGCCATCATCTCTTTGCTGAACCAAGCACTACCCCACACAGCCGGTAGGCTGGTGCCATATCTGAGACTCCATCAGCCTGGCTAACACTGTGTGACCCACCTTGGAGATCCATAGAGACTCTTCCTCACCCAACTTAAGGGCTCACCCAAGCCGTTTCTCCACAAAAATGCTGGTCTTGGCTCCTAAATACTATCAAACAAGCAACAGTTGGCATCAGTGAGCCCAAGTAGCAGCCAGATTAGAGTCACAGCTTGGCTTCACCTGGGAATCTCCAAGCTCAGCACAAGAAGCAGCCATCTCACATGGCTTTATAGCTCAGGGAGGGTGCCCTGGGCAAAACACAGGTGGGGGCTGACCTTGGCCTGCACCACCCGGGAAATATCTGGGCCAACACACCCCGTAGGTATCTACAGACCATGTTGGAGCATAACCACCCTGCCCCTGAACAGCTGATCCTCCATGGAGGGTGGAGATTTGGTGGTCAGTGGTCACAGCCAGTCCTTGCAGCTGACTGGCCTGTGTAAATCCCTCCCATTGATCTGCCAACAGCAACCAAGGCTCAACTACAAGGGGAGGCTGTACTCAGCCCACATGAAGGGTGAAACTTGAATACCCCGCTTGGGTGATGGGGAGGCTGTGCTACAGGACCCTAGAGGACACCTACTATATTAGGCCACACTAAAAAGACACGGAGTCAAAGAAGCTCCACCTAATACACAGAAACAAACACAAGGAAGCTGCCAAAACGATGTGACAAAGAATCATGGCTTCAATGAAAGAACAGGTCAAAACTCCAGAAAACGAGCTAAACGAAATGGAGATGAGCAATCAGATGCACAGCTGCAAACACTGTTTATAAAGATGTTCGACAAACTCAGTGAGGACCTCAGAAGCATAAAAAAGTCCCACTGAGAAACGAAGGATACACTAATTGAAGAACAATTTACAGGGAAACAACAGCAGAGTGCATGAAGCTGAGAATCAAATCAATGATTTGGAACATATGGAAGCAAAAACAACCACACCGAACAAGAAAAAAGAATCCAAAAACAATGAGGACAGTAAAAACAGCTCCTGGGACAACTTTAAGAGGTCCAATATATGCCTCATAGGGGTGCCAGAAGGAGAAGAAAAAGAGCAATAAATTGGAAATATATATGAGAAAACAATGAAAGAAAACTCCCTAATTTGGTGAAGGAAGTGCAGAGTCCCAATTATGATGGATGCAAGGAGGCCCACTCCAAGACACATCATTATTAAAAGCCCAAAGGTTAAAGCTAAAGAGAGACTCTTAAAAGCAAGAGAAAAGAAGTTAGTGACTGGAAGGTTGCCAGATGGGAGCAGGGAGGGGGAGAATGGGTGAACAGGGGAGGGGATTAAGAAGTGCAGATAGGTAGTTACAGAACAGTCATCGGGATGTAAAAAACAGTACAGGAAATGGAGTAACCAAAGAACCTATATGCATGACCTGTGGACATGAACAATGGTGGGTGCACTGCCTGCTCAAGGAGTAGGGGGCACTGAGTGCAGGAGGGCAAAAAGGGAAAATCAGGACAACTGTAATAGCATAATAAAATATAATTAAAACAAAACAAAACACAAAGTACCGTCACTGGGTGGGTTATTCATGCCTGATACAAGTATAGACAGCATCATATTCTAAACACTGAGGGTACACCTGCCCAGTTCAGCCCCACCCTGGGAATCCTCCCTCCTCAGAATGAGCTGGCTGAGGTATAGCCAGGGCAGAAGGAAGAAAGGAGTGTTGAGGGAAACAGAGGTAACTATAAGTGTACATGAGCCTCCTCACCTTGGCCCTCAGTGAACAAGCGTTGAAAGGATGCCTCATCTCCCTTCTTTGCTCTGCTCTGTTTCCCTCTCCTACCCTCAGAGCTCTAGTTCAGCCCCTTCAACTGAGTAAATAAGGAAACTAAGGCACAGAGAAGGGGCTAGCTATTTCAAGGTCACATGGAGGAGAGCTGGTTCAACTCCTGGCCTATGACTATCTATCCTGCACTGGACACTCCTGCAGAGGCTAGAACAGTGTGGAAGGTCAGGGCTCAGGAAGGTGGGCGGGCCTACAGGTTCTGACGTCTACTCACTGGCCTGAAGAAGGCTCAAAGCAAAACTGCTCCTGAACAGGGCCTGGGAATTTGGTGGTTAGAGAGAGCACCAGCCTTTTCTAAACCCAATTCTTTATATAATCCAAAGCCAAATGTTTTCATTAGGGTCACCTTGTCCATTCTCAGCTGAGAAGCCATATGCATCTCTCCGACCCACAGTAACAAAGGTCCTGTCAATTCTTAATGATAACACAGGCTTGAAAATGCCAGTTAAGCAGCCTGGTGACAGACACCCAGGGCCCCAAGAGCACTAGGGAATATGATCCCACCCACCCTCATCATTAAGTATCATAGAAGTAGCCATTTGCAATGAGCTACCTAGCTCTGGCCCAGCCTGCCTCTCAGAGGCCAGATTCAGAACTTCTTGAACAGATGCTGAAATCAGAATAAGGGGACATAATAAGCTACTGAGAAACTCTGAGACACTGCCGTGGAAGAGAGAGGAATGTGGGGGTTAGGAGAGGTCCTTTCCTCTGATCAGTGATCCTGAAGCTACAGAGCCCACCCTCCCAATTATCTGCCCATCTGCCCCTCGTTTGCACAGCCTCCTGATAATGGGTAAGAATCAAAGGATTAAATGCATAGATGGTGCTTTGCAAGCTACCTTCCAAAGAGTGACATCTATGTGAGGTATAATTCTTACTACTTTCTAGATTAGTCAACAACTGCCCCTAAAATGTTGTTTGTACACAAAATGAAGGGTTTCTGATGACTGGGCAAGTTTCAAGGAGTTGGGGTTCACATTTTGAATCCCAATTCTCAGTCTCCGAGGCTGGGCCAGAGCAGGAGCATCCAAGGCTATACAGGCTGGCTCTTGGACAATGCTTTCCAAAATAAATCCTAAATAATTATTCATCTTTTTTATTCATCTGCCAAGATCAAAGGAAAATACATTAAAAAACAACCAACCAAACAAACAAACAAACAAAACCTAGTAACTAAACTGAGGTCTAGGTAATTGAGCTGTGGAAAGAGCATGGTGTGGTAAAGAAAAGAGGCCCAGAATCAGATGGGCCCGACCCAGTTTGGCTTTTGGACACTACGGGTGTGCATCCCCACGGTCCCTTTCAGGCTAGATCTTAACCATCTTTTTCATCTCCTTCACGTCCTAGCCCCTATAAGAACCTCGAGGATTGGTGCCTTGTTCGGCTTTTCATTCCCAGACTTCAGCCTAGTGTTTTAAAATGTATACTTGGGCTCTTTCTAATTGTGTCGGGAGTTTATAACCTTTTGGGAAGGGAGGCAAACAGGTGCCTATGAGGTTCTGAAAAAGCTAGACACCGTAGGCCCATAAAACACATGACGCTATGCAAATACAGAGAAGAGGTCGCCAGGTCCCTCAGGCTACACCCGCTCACCTCGAAGCCATTCTGCTCGAGAACCCCCAGCAGCCCCGCAGACCCCATCCCGGGTTCGGCCCCCGCGGGACGGACGCGCCAAGGCAAAGCCCTTTTCTGAGTTCTTTGTCTCGGAAATTCAGGGATGTCAGTGCCACCTGCCTTGCTCAAAGCCTGGTGGCGTGGTACACAGACGGGGGTTCCTAGGGAGTCAGAGGCGCCGGTCCCTGCTCCGGGTCTCTGACCCCAAACACGGGGTTTTTCCACTGACCGCAGCGCGCTGGGGCAAGCGGACCAGCGCCGCGGAGCCAAGAGGAGGCGTCGTCCTCTGGAAGAAGTTGGGGCCACCCTGGTTCCCGGCAGGTACGGCGGCGCCCTGCGGGTTCGGAAGGACCTTCCTCTCTCCGCTGTGGACCCGCCCGACAGGCGGACAAAATAAATCCGCAGCTAAACAATCCGCGCACCGCCGACCCGTTTTTGCCTCAGTTTCCTCACCTGCGCGGAGGCGGAGCCCACCTTCGCGGAGGTCACGTGCCTCGCAGAGCCCTGTGTATAACTCCTCCTGGTTGTGCTTCCCTCCCGCCCGATTTCTCTCCTGCCCAACGCGGGGGGAAAGAGCACCAAATTATCTCCAGCCCCATGGGTACAGGGGTGGACCCAGCGCCTGCGCAAATTCGTGCCTGCGCTGGATTCGCGTCGCTCCCACGTGACGTGCCCCTCCCACCCGCGCCCGGTGGGAGGAGCTCTGGCTCAGTGCCCACCGCAGTCCTTTGGCGCTGCTGCTGGCGGCGGGGGAGGCCTTACGGCCTCTCCGGCCTCTCCGAGGCCCTAAGGGTAGTTCAAATGGGGTTCCTCGTTCTCACAGCTCGAGCTTCGTTCAGTCCTTCGCGAGTGGTGACCCTAGACTTTTGATTCTCAACTTTAGAGGCTCTTTTCGGAGCAAAAGGACTCACCAAATTGGATCTGGACACACCTGTCCTGTAGCTGAAAACGGTCACCTTTCAGTCCTCAGAGCAATTTTTCTATGTCTTTTTTTGGTGAGGGGGAGAGGGGTTATCAGTAGGAGGAATCCTTAGGACCGATGCATTCGATATTTAGGAATGGCTTCAGAATTGCCAGCCTCTGACCCCATCCCACCTTCTCTATTATCCTGAAATGCTTGGACACACGGTGATGAGGGACGGCCAAGAGCACTGGGCCTTGGGATGTTGCCCACTCCTCTCAGACTTAGAGTAACGTGGTCTAGTTTGGCCCCCACCCATCTATCCATTTATTCATAATTTACACATATATTTCATCCATACTGATTTATAAAAATAAGTGATTGAGAGAACACCTTTTCGGATATTGGTAGAACTGATTCATAATACAACACTTAAAATATCACTGGGACAACAGTTTGATCAGTCACAGGGCAGTGTACAATGAAGTAGCAGGGCTGACACCTCCAAAGGTCAGAGGTGGCCATCTGTCTGCAAAGCCTTTATCCCACTCTTCCTGGGAACCACCTACTGGTGTACAAGTCCAAAGGCTTCCCTGATCCACCTCCCTGAACTCCCACTGGGTCTCCAAGTTCCTTTTAAACTTGTGGACCTATAGAGTCTATTCAAGAGGTCTCTCCTTAACCAGACTGTGAGATCCTTTGCTTCACATTTGGGACCCCAGAGCCTGGTCTAAGGCCAGCACGTAGGTGTACTTGGGAAGTGTGGTGAAACAGAGGTGGTTTCTAGATTAGGGGTGAGCAGGTTAAGCTTGAGTGATCATGCAGGCTTCTTATGAAGCACCAGGTATTTGATCTGAAGGCCCAAAGGTGTTTGATATATTGATACTTTGATACAATATGGGCACAGTCATAAGAAGGCAATTTACCCTTTAGACTGAGAGCAATGTTCCCCAAATTTTTGGCATCAGGGACTGATGTCGGGGAGGGAGACAGGAGGCAGAGTTCAGGCAGCAATGCCAGTGAAGCTTCATTCACTGCTGCCTACTGCTCACCTTCTGCTGTGTGACCCAGTTCCTAACAGGCCACAGACTGGTACCAGTCCATGGCCCAGGGGGGTGGGTACCCCTGATGTAGAGGACCTCTCTCACTCCTGTGTCATTCCTCCTTACCCTGCAAAAGGAAGAGGAGAAGACTCATTCTCTCTATCCTGAAATAGGAAGTTTGGTAACAGTGAGGAAGGTTGCAGGGAAGAATGGCCACTTGGAACAAAACAGGAAGTTATTTCCTTTGGGTATGGATCCCCAGAGACTGATGTCAATGACAACAATTCAGGAGTCAGGGGTAGCAGAATCCTAGGGTAGAAGGATTCCTGAGATTTCAGCTGTGATATAATTACAAAATTCAAAAAGCCATGATCATATGTTCACCTCTGTAATATTCCAAGGCTCTGGACTTCAATTAACACACTCCCAGTTTTTCCCAGAAGGAACAGGCTAAACTCATTAAAAAGCAGTCATCAGACCAGAAGACTAAGTTATAGGCAAGTAGGCACAGGAAAACTTACTTACAAAATTGAAGGATTAAAAACAAAAACAAAAACAAATCTGCCAAGTTTTAAAGGTAAAAGTAATTTTGGTGTTGTAAGGACTACAGAATAACCTAGATTTTGAATTTGAGGGGGTAGGAACTAAGGTTGACTGGGAGCTTTGTGACAACTTAGGTAATTTAGGTGTGTTACCCTCTTGACAGGGGCTGGGAAACTTCTCTGTCCTTCACAAACGTCATAGGGCAGGCAGAAAACACTGCTAGCAAGAGGCAGATGTGGCTAGGGCTTGGGATTCTTTCAGCATCACAGCCACCTCCCCATTCAGTTAGCTGCTTCTATTCATTCAGTAGTGATCTGTGCCTGTAGCATGACATGATTTTTTAAGCCAATGGTCCTGCTTTGTGTCTGGGATCTGTGGGAAAAGCTCAGGAAGGAGCTAGTATGAAAGCGAAAATAAAAGTAGAAATGGTGCTTGACTTTACTCTCTCAGGCCTAGATTCCCATTCTGTGGCTGAGTGAAAGTCAAATCAATATCTAAAAATGCGTATGAACCATGAAAATATGGGGGGCTCCCCAAAACCTGGAATTTATAGAAAATTGTATATTTATTATTATATGTTTAAATTTCAGTCACCTTCAAAGTACTCTCCATTTGGTGCACCACACCTATTGAGACCTTTTTTCCACTGCTGAAACAGTTTTTGAACTCGTCAATTTTGATGCCTTTTAGTGCTTCTGCTGTGTTTTGTTTCACTTCTTGGCAAAACATTTCCCTTTGAGGACTTTTTTCATCCAGGAAAACAAAAAAAACATCACTCGCCATGAGATCGGGTGAATAGGGAGGGTGGGGAATGGGGGTCATGCCATTTTTGGTCAAAAACTGCTGAACACTCAGTGCTGTGTGGGCAGGGGTGCTTATAAATCACCCATTGTGAAATGAGCAAAAGCATTGAAAGAGTCTTTAAAAAAAATTCACTGAAGTGGAATGCAGCTTCACACAACAATGCCAGCTGGTACACTGATACAGATGGGTTCCTAGAACACTCACCTAGCAGAGGAAGCCTATATATACTACAAGGGGCCCGCCTTCCAGAAGATAATTCTGGAGTTTTTTGGATCCTCCCTTGTAAACGTGCACAGGTCAGCTCAAAATATCTTCCTACTTGCTGATATCCCTGAATTCTACTCTTTCTTATTTTTAAAAAGTATAAATAGTACATAAAGGTGCTCTGCCTCCTCAGAGTGCCCCACAGTAAATCCTTTAGGGTATTATCTCGGGAGCCCTTAATAAACAACCACCAACGGTTCACCAGGTTAATCAACAACTGACTGAGGGCTAGATGGTGGGATTGTTCTCGCTCCAGTTTGGAAGTAACAGCATTTCCTCCAGTGTCCTCACTCATTATCATTTGCTCTAGTCATTAACATTTACTGAACCTTCATTCAGTTCGGAAGCTTTGGTTTTAAAGTAACAGAAATTCTAAGTCAAACTGCTTTGAGGTGGTCCTGCAGTTCAGTAATGTCATCAACATAGATAGCTACCGTGTTCTGCAGTTTATGCATTGGTTTCATTTTAAGGCTGGTTCCTCTTGGTCATAGTGTGTCTTCCAAGATCCGGCATGGGGTTGGGGGCAGTCAAACTAATGAGCCAACAAAACCCAGAGCCTCATTGTGATTGGTTAATCACTGTGGCCAAGGCACTGCTACATTCTGATTGATCTAAATAGTTTGGGTTAGTTCCCACCTCAAAGAAAAAAAAGTGAAATAAACATATCAGGGTGTTCCTAAGACATCTTCACATCTTCTCTACCTTTTCAGACTCAGAGTTACTGATCTCTGGATTTGTCACACAATAATATTATTTGGTTATTAGGAACACTGGTAATGCAGCATTTCTTAAAGCATGTCCACTATTGTTGTCTGCTCAAAGCCAGCAGGAAGTTTTGATAAATAGATGTTTGACATCTTAATGGTAGTCCTTCAAAATACATGAATTGATGACACCAAACTCTCATTGCTTTGGAATTTCTTTTATCTATCAAGAGATTTGGCAAATTTTTCCATTACATTACAATACTTTTGAATGCATCTTAGAAGCAAAACATAATAGACTTCATTTGTGTGTGTGTGAGGGGGAAGGAGTGGAGGTTGGGGAATAGCTTTTTCTCTTAGTTCTGTAAAGCTCTATTGTTGCTTTGTAAGAAAATAGGAAAAAGAAATTATTCTTCTAATGACAAAATTTATTTTACTAATATCAAATTTGTATTCCACTGCTGCTTCCATGAATTTATGCATTCACAATAACTTTTTCGTTTCAGTGCCAAAACATAATGTAATCTTTGAGAAGATTTTTATACAGCAATTAAACTCAACTCATGGAGTATAAACAATGTGGTGCTTGTAACTGACTGCAATTGAACTAATATAGAATTCAAGTTTTATAAGGAGAGTAGTTATGAAAGTTTTATATGAGAGTAGTTATGAAAGTAACATGAAAGAACAAGGTGAAATTTGCCTCACCAAATATCAAAATATACTATAAAGTCATTGTAATTCAAATTAATAAGATATTGGTATAACCAGATAGTAACAATGGGATTTAGGGTGGGGACTTTGAGTCACACTAACAATGTGATGATTTGGGGGGGGGGGGCGGGGACTGATGCTACCCAGGTGGACAAGGTTCACTTGATTGAGTCCTAATAAAGACTCGGGAGACCAAGGCCCAGGTGAGTTTTTCTGGTTGCCAGTACTCTGTGTACTGTTATACATGGCCACTGGAAAAGTAACACTGCTCTTGATTTGTTCCATAGTTAGAAAACAACCAAAAGCTCTGAGTTCAGTACTTCTGAGGCAGGTTAGTAAGAAGCTAGGAAATTCCTTGGCAAGTGGGATGGGGAAACTGAGACAAATAGCTAAACAAACTGCTGAGAAAGTAACAGCCAGCTAATAAATTGCAAAGTCCTGTTTTCTCTAACCAGGGACACTTAGGAGAAACTGGTTTACATCTTTCCTCCATAACCAGATAGTGAGTAGTTTAAATTGCCCTAGTCAGGGAGCTAGATAACAGAGACCCAGTTGATGCCACTAGTGCCAGCCAAACCCCAGCATGGGTGAAGTCAGGGGGATAAATAACAAAACTCTCTTTTAGAGCTAGACAAATACAAGATAAAAGTGAAGCTGACTAGGGAATGATTCCCCCCACCCATAAGCTAATTGTGATGCATCTGCATATTAAAGGACACAACTGGAAAGCCAATGAATATTCTGTTGAGACCCTCCCATGAGATCTCCCCTACAACTCCCACCTTTAGAAAACAGATTTTTTAAAAACCCTTAAAACAAAAACTGCCAGTGGGTGCTCTCCCTTGAACATGCCGCCACCCAGCTTTCTTTACTTAGGCGTGTATATTTGCTTTCTTTCTCATAAGCTCTAAAGCAGGGCTTTGCAAACTTTTGGCACCTCTGGGCCACACTGGAAGAAGACTTGTCTTGGACCACACATTAGATAAACAAACACGAAAACTGATAGGAAGAAAAATAAAAAAGGTTTCAAGTAAATTTACAATTTTGTGTTGGGCCACATTCTTAGCCATCCTGGACTGCATGTGGCCTGCGAACCGCAGGTTGGACATCCCTACAAGGTTCTCACAACACTTGTACCCAGAGGAGCAGAGGGCCACCACAGCTCATCCCAGGCTAACCCCCTGAACCTGTCTCCAAGGGCCCTACTTTTGCCCCTGTAACTTGTTTCCTGAGTCCACCCGGCCCAGGGTGGCTCACTTCTTCTGTCTCCATGACTTTCTTTCCAAAAGGCCAAGATGGCCTCACCTAGGCTCAAGTCTTCCTCACATTTCCAAAGGACCCAGGCAGCTCTGTCTAGGCTCACTCTTGTTGCTGTGATCTTGCCTCTTCTATCTTAAGCCCTTCCTTTGTTTCACTGTCCCCACCCTTAATAAACATACTCTCAAAATCACCTGGACTCGTCTTGCAAAATCTCTCCTGCCTGAAGTCAAGAAAATACATGCTCCAGATTGTGCCAGAGCAGCCTTCCTCAGCCCATTCCCTTTCTGGTGACATTTTCATGGACTTCGCCCTTTGCAATTCTTCTGTTGACTAACTTTAATCATATCCTTATAATAAACTATAACCATGAGCACAGCAGCTTTCAGTGAGTTTTCTGAACCCCTCCAGCGAATTATCATTTGGTGTCAAAAGTGAGGATAGTCTTGGGCACGCTTCTCCCTCAAATTCTACACTGTCTTTGATAAGTTTGGGGGCATCTGGATTATGCTACCATAGTAAAAACCAGTCAAGAACTTTTCCATTGACTCAGTTTATTAAATTATGTTTTTTAAATAAAACATTGGCCATTTCAACTAAGTTTTAAGGTGTATTTACTTAAAGTTGTTCACTAAAGATTTTCTAAAAATTCTATTTTATCTATAGCTACATCCCATTTCTCAATTCTGATATCAATTTTCTTTTCACACTCTTTGCTTGAATTAAAAAAATTTTGTTGGCATCAGTAAAGGATTAGTTAAGTTATAGTGCAGACAAAATTCACCAATTTCAAGTGTAAATTTGAAGAGTTGTGACAAATGTACACAGGCACCTACCATCACCACATGATCACATGAAGCATGTCTACTAACCCAGTAGTCCTCCGATGCCCCTTTGCCGTCACTTCCCTCCTCCTAGCCCCAGACAACCACTGATCTGCTTTCTATCACTATAGTATTGGTTTTTGCAATGTACCTCATATAAATGGAATCACGCAGTATATAGGATTTCGGGTCTGGCTCCTTTCACTTAGAACAATGATTTTCAATCAGTGTGCCACAAGAATTTTTAGAACATGCAATACCTGACTATTAGGGGCACTGACCTCTTTTCCCTTAGGTTGTCAAATTTAAAAAATGACAATAGCTGACGCAAGAGCTGTCTGGTGTGAATGAATCAAAATTATACCTATTTTTGGTCATATCAGCAGAAATATATTTCTTTGATGTGACACAGAATTTTAGAAATCAGTTTACATGTGCCATGAGGTGAAAAAGACTGCCTTCTTGTCAAGATGGCGACATAAGCAGACATGGCTCACCTCTTCACACAACCACATCAAAATTACAACTGAAATATAGAACAACCATCTCTCAGGAATGACAGAAATTGAGTTGAATAGAAGTCTGACAACTAGGGAACCGAAGAAACCACATCCATCCAGACTGGTAGGACAGGTGCGGGCACAGGTGTGGATGTGGAATGGGTGTGGCCCCATACCCATCTGCATAAATATTCAGGAGGGTTATCTTGGGAGAGAGGAGTCCCAGACCCACACCAGGCTCCCAGCCCAGGATTCTAGTGCCAGGAAGATAAGTCCTCACAACTTTTGGCTGTGCAAATCAATGAGGACTATGTTTGGTGGAAGAGACTGCTAGAGCCCTAAGCAGTTTCTTTTGGGGAACTCACACCTGACTCACCTACCCAGACTCACTCCCTCTGAGCTACAGTACTCTAGTGGCAACTTAAAGGACACCAGCGGCATAGAGGGAGAGACTGAAGTGTCTGCAGTTAGGGTGAGCAGAGGCCACTGTCCCTTTGTTGAACCAAGCCTTCCCTCCACAGAGCTGTTAGGCTGGTGCCATATCCGAGACTCCATCAGCCTGGCTAACACTGTGTGATCCACCTTGGAGATCCATAGAGACTCTACCTCACCCAACTTAAGGGCTCACCCAAACTGCTTTTCCATAAGAATGGCTGGTCTTGGCTCCTAAATACTATCAAATAAACAACAGTTGGCATCAGTGAGCCCAAGTAGCAGCCAGATTAGAGTCACAGCTTGGCTTCACCTGGGAATCTCCAAGCCCAACACAAGAAGCAGCCATCTCACATGGCTTTATAGATCAGGGAGGGTGCCCTGGGCAAAACACAGGTGGGGGCTGACCTTGGCCTGCACCACCTGGGAAATCTCTGGGCCAACACACCTCGTGGGCAGCTACAGACGATGCTGGAGCACCACCACCCTGCCCCTGCACAGCTGATCCTCCATGGAGGGTGGAGATTTGGTGGTCAGTGGTCACAGCCAGTCCTTGCAGCCTGGCCTGTGTAAATCCCTTCCATTGATCTGCCAACAGCAATCAAGGCTCAACTATAAAAGGAGGCTGTACTCAGCCCACACGAAGGGTGCTCTGCTTGGGTGGTAGGGAAGGCTGTGCTGATGGACCCTACAAGACACCTACTGTCTTACCAAGACATGGAGTCAAAGAAACTCTACCTACTACACAGAAACAAACACAGGGAGACTTCCAAAGTGAGGAGACAAGGAACATGGCCCAAATGAAAGAACAGAACATAACTCCAGAAAAATAACTAAACAAAATGGAGATAAGCAATCTATCAGATGCACAGTTCAAAACATTGTTTGAGTTGTTTCTACATTTTTGGCAGTTAGAATAAAGCTGCTAGGAACATTTGTATACAACTTTTGTTTGGACATATATTGTCATTTCTCTTGGCTCAATACCTAGGAATGATTATATAGCAAGTGTATGTTAAACTTTGAAAGACACTCTCAAACTGTTTTGCAAAGTGAGTATCATTTTCATTCCCATGAGCAATGTATAGGAGTTGCAGTTGCTCCACACCCTCACCCATACTTGGGATTCTCAATTGTCCTCCGTGGTTTGCTCCACTAACAGCACACTTGCCATTAGACCCTGAAGCCACTCTCGGTGCTTTAGTGCAAATGGTCCGATCTCTATAAACATACCGCAGCAATCTAGGGACAGAGGGGGCTCAGACCCTCCATCATATTGGGTACCTCTAATTTTATCTCTTCTGTTGTTACCCTTAGAAATCTCAGCATCCTGTGCACTTGGTTCTCCCAGGGTGCATTGACTTGTTTCTCCTTCCCAAGGAGGCTCCAATGTAATTCTGCTTAGCCAGTTAGAAACAGAAAACTTTTACTCCTCACCCCCTATTCCCAAGAGCTAAACTCCTCTGTTCCTGATGAACAGAAAGAACAACTGACAGTGGATGTGTCTTTATCCCTGTTTCTATCCCAGTTCTGGTTCTCTGTCTTTCTCTGTATCTACGTCTAGTTATGTGTAGGCCCATACTGGCACGCTGACGTTGTGTGTGTGTAGAACAGGTCTAGAAGGAAACACTGCAAAGAGCTAACAATGGTTACCTTTTTTGGGGGAGGAGGTGCAGGGGGGTAAAAGATGAGAGGGAAATTTACTCTTCAATGTGTAGTTCCTGTTGGCATTTTTAAAGCAACACAATTTTTTTTTAAATTGCTCTATTGTTGAAGAAATAAAAGTGTCCATATCTTGGGTACCAACCCCCACCCTGGATATCTCTATAGTTCTTCCCAGCTCTGTCTACCTCTCATTTCATTATTAGTTATTATTTTAAAAATCACCTGCACTTTCACTGAGGTTGGAGAGACTCTCAGAGCTTCCAGACAAAGAGAAATCTGTCTAGTGAGACTGGCTGCACCATTCATTAGAAGCTCTTCAAATAGACTCTCAGTTTCATTCTAGAAATGTTAAGAGGGAAGAGCATGTTAGAGAGATTCTAGGTTTGCTTAACACTGTCTAAATTTTTGTCTGTTTTCCTAATGTCCCATTCAATATAGAATGTGTCCCAGAAAGAAAAACTGTAGGTTTGGCAATAAAAATCATCATCTCCCAAACTACAGATAACTGGCTTTGGACAATAACGTTGCCACCAGCAAGTCCTTCTGAGAGAAGACACAGGCTCCTCCCTGTCTCCAGTCACCTTGCTGTATATTCTCTTGCTGTTATCTGAGAGTATCAACAACTTCCCCTCATGGGCACATGCTCAAAACACCCGGCAGCCTGGTTGGAGCCAGTGCATGCTGTTCCTGCACCCCGGGGATGTTGATGAGCTTCAGGTCAGTGGCTGGGGTTGTTTGGCTACTGCAGGATGGGGCTCAGAGGTGGGCATTTTTCACACTCACCATGACTTCACCCGAGGAAACACCAGGTACAGTGTCCTCTTTGGTGACTGAGCATCATGCCCTCCACCCTAAGTTGCCATGAAACTAACACCTGTGCCACCCATGAAGCAACACTGATTTTCCACCTTGGTTCTGGGCACTCAGGCCCACTGTGAAAGCTGTGATCCAGAGAGACCAGGAATGGAACTGGATCTGCCCAGGACTCCTGGCAGGGGTCCCTTGGGGTTCTGTGGCCCTGTTCTAGGGTATTCACACTTCACAAAGAGGCCTTCACAAATCTCAGCCTCACATGCCCTCGGTTATTCGGCCACAGTGACTTTCTTACACATTTCCAAACATCAAGATATCTTTGTACACATGCTGTTCCCCGAGCTTAGACTGCCTTTCCTTGTGCTGTTCTTCCTGTGAAACTCCTTATGTTTCCATGCAGGTCAAATGTCATGCATGAGGCTTTTCCTCACACTCTGCCTGAGTTAGTTCCCCTCTCTGGGCTCTCAGTTAGTTCCTGTTTCTCAAAGACAGTACTTCTCTTTGCCTACCCCACTAGGCTAGGATCTCAAGGGCAGAGACTGTGTTCATCATATCCACGTTCCCAGACAAGGGCCTGGCAACTGTTATTACAAAGGGTGGCTTGGCTCACCCTGAGTCAGGAATTCTGGTCGTGGAAATGAACCCAGAGAGATAAGTTTTAATGGATCAGTCAGAAAACTATAGTTCTTTTTAGAGAGGATTCTGTGATTAATGATTTCAGTTACGTCTGTGCCCCAACCAGTAGGCACACGCATACTAAAAAAATTAATCACCTAGCAAACACCCACCACCCTCACTGAGTCATTGTGCTGCAGGGGCAGATTCCAATATTTAGGGACATGTCTGTGGGCTTGATCCTCAGCCAGACCTTCAACCATGCTACTCAGCATGGAGAGCAAAGCCAACCTTCCTTTCAAAGGAAAGTGTATGGGTTCTAAATGTTTTTCCCTGGGGGTACAGTATACGTAACTGAATTTGATGAATGTTTTTCTGCACACCTGGCATGTGATGTCCCATATTTTCCAACAAGTCAATGCATGGCTCACTCAGCAAATGATTTATATTTACAGATACCCATGATCTCTGCTGAAAGTGTTTTTTTCCTAGATAATGTTGTGACTGAAATTCATAATTATGCTAAGGAATGCCAGGACTCTCTTTACAGGGCCCAAATTTAGGACTGTTCTAGCTCCTTCTGAGGGTGTAGCTTTAGCAGTTTATCAAGTGCCAAAATCTTTGCTTTAACTGTGCAAACTTCTCATAATAAATGTCAGCCTGTAGCATCTGAAGTGTTAATTTTAATTTGTTCACTCTTCAACAGGCTCTGTGTTTATTTGGTTTTTAAAACAGAGCAGTAATTATACATGCAAGCAAACTGATTGCATCTTAAACTGAGAGTCAAGTGGTGTTTAAAAAAGATATTTGCACATCCATGTTCATAGCAGCATTATTCATAATAGCCAAGGGGTGGGATTAACCCAAATGTCCATCAACTGATGACTGGAGAAACAAAATGTGATATATACATACAATGGAATATTACTGAGCCTTAAAAAGGAAGGCAATCCCATTACATATCACAACATGGATGAACCCTGAGGACATTATGCTAAGTGAAATAAGCCAGTCACAAAAAAACAATTGTATGACTTCGTTTATATGGTGTATCTAAAGTAATCAAACTCATAGAAACAGAAAGTAGAATGGCGGTTACCAGGGGTTGAGGGTTGGACGTGGGAGTTATTATTTCATGGGTACGAAGTCTCAGTTTTGCAAAATAAAGAAGTCCTGGAGATCTGTTGTGCAACAATGTAAATATACTTAATACTACTGGGATGTACACTTAAAAATGATTAAAATGGTAAATTCTATGTTATGCATTTTTATTATAATAAAAAATTAAAACAGCAATAAAATGAAACGCTGAAGACTCTTCAGGATCACCTTGTCTGCCCTGCTATTTTATAGATGGCACAGAGATTGACCCAAAGTCATCATCCATTCATTTAAGGTGACCTGACTCCCAGCTGGGTGTTTCTCATGCTCCAGCAGCCTGCTTCCGCTGTGGTTCTGGTGAGTTTTCCTTCCTCCTTCTGCATCAGGGAAAGGAGGAGCCCAAGGCCCTGTGGTGCTCCCAAGCAAAGCCAGAGCAGTGGGGAGGAGCCCTGTGAGGCACCGAGTCCTCGTCAGTCTCACTCTCTTCCTTTCCATACCCTCAGCAGCTTCCTGGGTTGCTCATTTTTACTAGGCACAGGTATCCACAACTACAGAAACAAGTCAAGTGTCACTTGGGTCCTAAAGATAACAGTAACCCATAGTATTGCCGAAGACTAGCAGCGTGAGCACAGCCAGCACCTGGGAAAGAGTTTTCCCATGCTCTGGATCTGCAATTACACTCCCAGCAGATACTGCCCTATCCCGAACCAGAGTTTTTCTGGCTCCAGGTTGGGTTGTTAATTAGCTTGGGTCTGCGTGCACCTGTCTGTTTAGGCTTAAGAAGACTTCACCACAAGCTTGGAGGCCTGAAAAATGTTCTCACTGCAGAACTTCAGTGTTGCCAAATACAATACTCCTTGCTAGGTGTGCAAGGCCCTCTCTGACCCAATCCTGATGTATTTTTCTAATCGTAGCTCAGTAGAAGTGAATGACTTAAGGTTGGACTTTGGGTCAGGGTTGAATTCCAATCTTAACAGCCTTTATCTCTTCAACCTTAGATCGTCACTCATTGCACCAAGCATATGATAAAGAAAAACCGAGACAACAGGGGTGAGGATTTGATGACATAACGCACTCCAAACATTCACCCAGACCTGATACCATGTAAATACTCTCTGAAGTACTTAGACATTGGAGCTTCTGTTCTCATCACAAGTGTCCTTTGCTCCAGCAAAACAGGCTTATTTGCCAGATCTTGACATGGTCGGTGCATTCCACCCTTTGCCTCTGTCTTCACCCCCTTTTTGAAGCCTTCATTGGCACTTCCAGCAGGAAAATATCTGTACTAGAGATTGATTTGTGCAGCTGTGGGCTGTAATGTAGCCATAAGGAAAGTGTGTTACTGAAGTTTCTTGCTGATGAGGTCTTCAGAGGTGGCCACAGAACGCAGGAGGCTCTGGGACCTGAGACAGGTGCTTCCAGGCACACTGGAAAGTTCTCTGAGCCATTCCCACAGCTGTCTTCACAGAGTCTGTGAAACCTCAGGGAGGTACCTTTATCACCCAGTTTGTCAGCTATTGCAAGCCTGACAAAGAGAAGAATGGGGCTTTCTTGAAGATACTGCATGAGCCCTCCTGGCAGGCTCCAGGCTGTGTTCTGATTTACTCAGTAAATGGAACCCTGGGCCATCGGGGTGGCTTCCTTCTGCGCTGTCTTGGGTTCATGGATCTGACCTCTGCCCCTTCATCCCATACTTGTGTTTAGATCCAAAAGTTTGGAGAATTCTCCTTTCCTACATTCATAGCAACTTGTGCCTTAGATTCTCTTAGGACTTGTAATTCCTCTCTTGGGACACAATTCCAGTCAGCCCTGTGTGATTATTATTTGGTGTATGATTTGCTCCTCTGTTGGATTAGAAGCTCCTTTTGGGACAAGGATTCAGTCGGAACAATTTCTCTGTTGCGTTCAGAGGCAAGCATGGTACCTGGCTCATGGTTGGTACAAAATGATTTTGTGCGAACTTAATTGTTATAATAGTGAAGATAACTACAATTACCATATGCTCATGATCTGTCTGGCCCAGTGTTAAGGCTTTACATACATTACCTCAGGTAATCCTCACATCAGTTCTGTAAAGAAAGCATTATTATCCTCTTCTTAAAGATGAGAATAATGACTTAGTCAAGGTCATAGAGTGAGGAAAAGGTAGAGCTGGGGTTTTAATTCATCTCCACATGAATGGATAGATACATGGATGGCCAAGTGAAACAGACATACATTGACACATCTTTGCCTTGGCAAAATTTCCACCTCATACCTGAAATCAAGCCTGAAATTACACCCGTCATGCAAAACTGAGGACAGCCGACTTCCTTCAGAGGACCTGGCCCAGCATACTGTTGTCAGCTGCCTGTCTGAGGGCTGCCACTGGACCAGACCCAGGCTGGAGCTGCCCCACTTTTAAGATCCTAGGCTTTACAAGATGATTTGCCCAGTGGCTTCTGTCCTTTCTCTAGCTTCATCTTCATAGTTGGCCTTAGCTTGCTCTGTAAACTCCAGGAGGGCAGAGTCCTTGTCTTCCCTAAAACAGTTCCAGCACCTGAAAGGTGCCTGATAAATGAACATTATTTTCAAGTTGTCCCTTGGTCTACCAATATCTTCTTAGCATAGTTAATGAGAAATATGCAGGCTACAACAGGGGTATTTTACACAAAATCGAGGGCTAACAAACACAGAAAGGAAACCTTTCTGCAATCTGTGGAAAGGTTCTTTGTCTAGGCTTGGCTCTTTGCATAAGCAGACATGTGGTCCGGATCTGAATCGCTGCTGAAAGGCCTCCTGAAATTATTTATTAATAACCAGTCTTTTCAGATGAGTGTTTATGAAGTGCTGGTGACACCACCTGGCGGTGAGAGGAAACACAGCCTGGGGCCTCTGTCAAAGTAGAAAATGGAGGAGGTAGTATGGGCTATTGGGGGGAACTCAAAGCAGTAACACAAATACAGGTTTAAAATTACATGTGTCTAGCATAACAATGACAACAACGATGATGATAACAGCAGCAGGACTGATGTTACTGAGGATTTTTCATGTCCCAGGCACAATACTGTATGTGCTTCACATGAATTAACTCATTTAAATGTCACAGGGGGTAGTGGAAGGTGGAGGTAGATGTTCATAAGTATAATAACCAGAGACTGACTTTTGAATATGAGGTGTCTGAAGGACTATGCCTGGTAGGAAAGAGTTAGAAGCATTCTGCTAATGATGATTATATTAGTGATCAAAAGACTAGCCATGAGCAATGGATAATAGAAATTGAAAAGGCCACTATAGTAATTACAATCTGAAGGGTAGTGTTGTGACAGAAGAGCGGTTTCAGTGAATTCTTGTATTTTGGTGGAGTAATTGTCTGTTTAGGCTTATCTTCAGAGAGATAGGTAAGCAGCTAAACTGAAGAATGTGGTCCTGTCTCCTATCACCTACCACAGCGAAAGTCAGGCAAGTTTCCCACAAATTACAGGGGAGAAGTTGAGACTGAGAGCGTGAAGACCTGCTGAATTCTGACACATGTGGACAGCTTCAAGAGAACAACGGGGAAAAAGCAAACAGTGTGACATTTAATATGTTTAGTCTGCCCAGCAAAAAATGTGACCCCAAGCCTAGCAGGTCCCTAACAATCTCAACAACCAGAGAGGTTGGTTTTCCTCCTAGAGGAAAGGTTGGTGAAGAAAGTAACCAGAAGAATTATTGTCCCATTCTGGCAGCTGATGTAGAAGAATCCTGATGAAAATCAAAGACTTGGGAGTTAAACCTCCTATCTAACAGTCACAGTGAAAGCTAAAGTTATAAATGTACATTTCATACTTTTTAAAGTAAAGAAATTGAGCTGCTTAAATTCATATGAATATATTTTACTTAAAAAAATAAATTTTACTTCCCCAATGGTAATAATAACTATTTCTTTTTAATTTTATAAGGCATTCATTGTCATTATGAAGAAGTTTAAGTGATACAGAAAAGTAAAACGGAAAGAGAATTCAGCAGTAACGCTATCACGCAAATGACCATCTTTCTTCTCCAGACATGGACACATGCATGCACACACACACACGTCCTGAATAGGTTTGCTATGTTATAACATATCTTTCTACATTGCTGCTGTTAATGACTGCATGATGGTTATAGCAGAATATTTCCATGATGAATTCCAGTGATGCCTTTTGTTCTTCCTATCTATCAATCTGAAATAGACAAGACTTTAAATACCAAATTGAAGTATCCTTTTTGTAATCAGCTCTCAAAATTGTTCTCAGTCTCTGTGTGTTTTTGCTTTTGTTCTGTGTTGTTCAGGAAATGTTCATATCTTTGTTTTAAGAAAAAATTAGATGTTAAGCAGATTGGAACCTAGGATAGAACAGCACAGGACTCTGGGATTCAGTCCGCCAGTTATGTAAAACAAGACCCCTAGAGGCCCTCCGCTGTACATTTGCTCTTGTCTCTCTGATACTGCCCCCTGGTGGTGGTGGTGGGTGGTCAAGATTGGGCCTAGCAACCTCTGGTCCTGCCTGTCTTTTCCTTCTTTTTCCCATCCCTTGGTTACTGGAAGGGAACAACTTAGCCAGAAAGAAGAAATGCTAAAACGGAGGGAAGGTTTCTTTTTATTCATGTAGATTCTCAGTGCAATAAAATTTTGGAGTTTAAAGCTTTGGAATAAGGTAAAAGAACCAAACCTTTTTTTTATTGCATCCTTTCAGACCCCTCTTCGTTTCTGCAGTCCCCTCACTCACACACATACCCGATCACTCCATATGTACACCAAAATTGTATGACTGTTTAGCCATACCACATTCCCCCATTGGTGAACCTTATGATTGCTTTGGGTTTTCCACCATTGTAAACATATTTTGATGAACAACTTTGTACATACATCTTTACACATCTTGCTAAATTGAAAAGCTTCTTCTCATGCCTTCATTCCTTAGTGGGAGCAGAGGGACTGCAAACAGAAGCTGGAAGAGCACTTGCAAATCTTTCAAGAGAGTTCTTCAAACTGGGAGCAACAATGGCCTGCTTCTAGAGCCAGGTGGAAACAGGTGGCACAAAATGGCAAGAGGTTCTTTTCCCTACTTCTCCCAAAATGCCCTATAGCCTCAGGGCTCTACCTCTGGGAAGCATGGTGCAGCTTTAGTCCCTGGACATAAGCAGAGCTGCAGCAGCTGCCCTGGAGGCAGGAGGGAGCGGTGATGCCAGGTGGCAGACACCTTCAAGCTACTCCTCAGAGTACAGAGGCCTGGGGAGCAAATTCACTGAATGGGAGAGAAACTACATGGTGTCCTCTATGAGCTCACATGACATATCTACTAGGGATGACAAAAACAATCTAGGGAAGAAAATGAACTAAGAGATGGAATAGCATCACTAAAATATGGGTAATCATTCTTAATCTAATGGTTTTCAGAGGCCAGTGTTCAGCTGGGGAAATGTGGCAAGTAGCTATTGTTTATTGAACACATATATACTGCTTCATGAAAATCCCAAGACATCTTAGTATGTTAATATTAGAGGAGGCAGGCATCAGGGGCACAGAGAATTAAGGTAATTTACTCGTGGTCATACAGCTAGTAAGGTTCAGGTCTTGGATTTGTACCTAGGTTGTGCTGAGGCCAAAGGTCTTGCTCTTAAATCTTTGTGTTGCTTGCTCTACAATTAAATAACAATTCAACTCGGAAAAATCAAGTAGAAATTGCCCAATCTTATTAATTCTTTATATTTGTTTTGTCATCATTCCCCAATAGAACTAATGGGCTCCTGTCATTTATCCTTTAGGTACCCATATAATCATTTGATTTTTTCTTGGAATTTTTGAAGTATTTGATGCATCCTTAGACCTAGTATTTTGTTATGTTGTTGATAATCTCTTAAAAAATAATTTCTTAGGTAATTTCACCATCATTATTCATGTCTAAAGAATATCACCTAATCACAGTGGAAAAGTTAGTTACGTATAGAATAACCACTTTGAGAAGGAATTTTACTCATATTGGAGGATATCAGGAGCAATTCAATTTTGATCGACAGTCCTAGGGAACTCATGTATTGTGGTGAAAGTTTCTCATGAAGTGTGGCTGCATTCTTCTATTTCTTTAATGGTGGCTTTACCTCCAACAGCCACCTCTCCAGGAAAGGAAACACTCTCTCAGCTGCTGACTTGTCTCTGAAGGCGGAAAATCTTTGGGAACTTCATTCCTTTCTAAAAGAAAGTCTGGGAATCATTCCTGAGGTAACTTCATCCTGGCTGACTTCATTTTTTGATGCTGTGACTTTCATTTTTGTTTGCTAAGATACATTATCTTTGTTAATACTTGTCTGGAGTTACCTCTTGTGGAAATTTTTGAAATGATTATAGTAGTCCCCCTTATCTGTGGTTTCTAATTCTGCAGTTCAGCTACCTGTGGTCAACTGTGGTCTGAAAATATTAAATGGAAAATTCCAGAAGTAAATGATTAGCAGGTTTTAAGTTAGGTGTTGCTCTGAGTAGCATGATGAAATCTCTCACTGTCCCACTCTGTCCCACCCTGGGTGTGAATCATCCCCGCATCCCGCGAACTGCACTGCTGTGTGTACTGCCTACCCCTTCATCACTTAATGGCTGTCTTGGTTATCTGGTCAACCACCGTGGCATCACAGAGCTTTTGTTCAAGTAACCCTTATTTTACTTAATAATGATCCCAAAGCCATTCACATAATTTTTATTACAGCATATTATTATAATTGTTCTATTTTATTGTTAGTTATTGTTGTTAATCTCTTACAGTACCTAATATAGAAATTAAACTTTATCACAGGTATGCAGGTAGAGAAAAAAACATAGTCTATATAGAGTTTGGTATTATCTGTTGTTTCAGGAATCCACTGGGAGACTGGGAACATAGCTCTCATAGATAAGGGAGGCCTACTGTGCTTTTGAAGCACTGAAGATAAGCAAATTAAACTTGTGAAGAAAATCTTCATGCCACTATGGCTATCTAGAAATGGGCCAGACACTACTGAAGGCAGATCTTTTTCTAAAGCTTTGGCTTGGGTAACACTGACTGCAGAGCTTGCACTACAAGATGACATCTGTGGGAATAATGGGCCTGGGTTCACTTTACTTTGGTTATCTGTTTCCCCTGAAAAGAGATGAACCGAGATAATGGAGCCTAGCTCAGCAGAGGTAATTTCTGCAGGAGAGCAAGCAGAACACTTCTTCCTGGTGGGCGACAGGCAGATGGCACTGTGAGCTCAGGGTCAACTGAGTCTCACTCCAAACACTCCTGACTCCTAAGACATTTTGTCCTGGCTATCTTTCTTGAAAGGTTTTCTTCCCTTGGATAGTGTTTGCCAGGACATTTCACTGAATTGGATCCTCTCCACAGACCTCTCCACAGACATCCTGACAGCATTTGTGGGGAGAGTTGCCCTGACTCCAGAGTATTCATTCCT
This sequence comes from Anoura caudifer, assembly GCA_004027475.1. Lineage (NCBI taxonomy): Eukaryota > Metazoa > Chordata > Mammalia > Chiroptera > Phyllostomidae > Anoura > Anoura caudifer. The sequence continues at coordinate 89,536 of PVKU01007176.1, forward strand.
TGCTCCTCCCCTAAAGAATTCCTAGGAAGATTTTTGTCCTGATTAATCTTATACTTGAATCTTTTTATCTCCAGATGGCATTATTTTACTAGACTTATATACCATTATCTGGGGTGATATTTGCTGAGAAATTTGTTCTTCATTTAGGGTTGCTTAGTTAGGAGCTTTACACATCAAAATGATATTTTTTCTGGTATTTTGTTTTTAAGGGATCTGGAGATGAATATTAATGTTCCTGAAGGCAGGTGCTCAGGAATATTACCCTGCAGAAGCTCTTCCATAAACCTGGCTGTTCCTGAAGAGTAATCCTGAGAAACGTGGCCTTGGGGCTTGCCCTTATACAGTGGTTCAGCTCCTTCTGATTTCAAGATCTCCTTAGTTTTAGCATTTCTCATTGGGTCAATAAGTCATCCCTCAGAGTCGACCACTTTTGAGGTTTTGTTCTAAACATCTGGATCTTTAGGCATTATTTTGCCCTATAAACTTTCTAGACATCATCTTCCTGGCTAATCCTGCTGGTGGAAGCTTCTTTTTCTAAGGCGATTTTCTCTAATTGTGCTCTAAATTTAGAACTGGAAATGCTTCATCCAGACCAGAATTTTGGGGGAATTTCCCCCTGCATTTCTCTGTCAATTTGACTCAAATGCTCCTGAATAGGGGTGAGGAATCATTTGTTGGTCAGTATCTTTCCTACATGGTAACCTCCCTGAAAAAGCTGCTTGAGGAATTAGGTCTCAGTTCCATTTGTCCACTGCTGAGAAATCAATCGCTGTCACTTGAGTAAATGTGCCCTGATATCCTTTTTTAAAATGAGCTCATATATAATGAGACAAATAAATATATTCATATTTATTAAATTATATATTTAATAAAATTATGTAAATTAAAATAAAATTTATATTAAATATGTATTATATAAATACATATATTTATATATGTTATAAGCATTGCTTTTTGAAGCACCTTGCCCTTACTAGCTTTATTTAACCAAGGTTCTTTTTAAAAATATATTTTATTGATTATGCTATTACAGTTGTCCCATTTCTCGCCCATCATTCCCCTCCACCCTGCACACCCCTTCCCATCCACATTTCCCCCTTTAGTTCATGTCCATGTGTCATAAGTTCTTTAGTTTCTACATGTCCCACACTATTCTTGCCCTCCCCCTGTCTATTTTCTACCCATTGTCTATGCTACTTATTCTCTGTACCTTGTCCCCCTCTCTCCTCCTCCCACTCCCCTGTTGCTAACCCTCCACATGATCTCCATTTCTGTGTTTCTGTTCCTGTTCTAGCTGTGTGCTTAGTTTGCTTTGTTTTAGGTGTGGTTGTTAATATCTGTGAGTTTGCTGTCTTTTTACTGTCATATTTTTATCTTCTTTTTCTTAGGTAAGTCCCTTTAACATTTCATATAATAAGGGCTTGGTGATGATGAACTCCTTTAACTTGACCTTATCTGAGAAACACTTTATCTTCCTTTCCATTCTAAATGAAAGCTTTGCTGGATAGAGCAATCCTGGATGTAGGTCCTTGCTTTTCATGACTTGGAATACTTCTTTCCAGCCCCTTCTTGTCTGTAAGGTCTCTTTTGAGAAATCAGCTGACAGTCTGATGGGAACTCCTTTGTAGATGACTGTCCCCTTATCCCTTGCTGCTTCTAGAATTTTCTCCTTCATTTTAATCTTGGCTAATGTAATTATGATGTGCCTTGGCATGTTCCTCCTTGGGCCCAACTTCTTTGGGACTCTCTGAGCTTCCTGGACTTCCTGGAAGTCTATTTCCTTTGCCAGATTGGGGAAGTTCTCCTTTATTATTTGTTCAAATAAGTTTTCCACTTGTTGCTCTTCTTCCCCTTCTGGTACCCCTATAATTTGGATGTTGGGACATTTAAAGATGTCCTGGAGGTTCCTAAGCCTCTCCTCATTTTTTTGAATTCTTGTTTCTTCATTCTTTTCTGATTGGATGTTTGTTTGTTCCTTCTGGTCCACTCCATTGATTTGAGTCCCAGTTTTCCTCCCATCTCTATTGGTTCCCTGTGAGTTTTCCTTCATTTCACTTATTGTAGCCTTCATTTGTTCATCTAATTTGTGACCAAAATCAGCCAATTCTGTGAGCATCTTGATCACCAGTGCTTTGAGCTATGCATCTGATAGGTTGGCTATCTCTTGGTTGCTTAGATGAATTGGCTCTGGGGCTTTGATCTGTTCTCCTGTTTGAGCCTTTTTTTTTTTTTTTTTTTTTTTGTTTTGG